>ML289895.1:38169-48745 GCA_005239495.1 Nicotiana undulata | reverse complement strand
AACTCTAACTTGATCAGTTTGTACCTATTACAATTGCTTCTATGAAAGCTGATAAGATACAGTTATTTAAACTCCTACTACAATCAACTAGACTCAATATACAAACGATGAAACTATTTCTTCTAGTTGACATGTAGCCTTTGTATCACACAACAATTCTGCTTGCAAAACCTCTGGAACCTTTGCTTCAGAACTTGATTCACTTTTGCACTTGTGCGTCTCCTCTTTCAGCAGTAATACATTGATTATTTATAGAGTCCGTTTGTTGAGTCCATGATTCAATTCTGATCCAACTCTTCCTTGGAAAACGAGCTTGATTGTAACTCAACTTCCTTCCTCTATTTCTGTCCTAGCTGAAAGCAACTTCTATCTTCTCTTATCAATTTGCAACCTTTTCGTATTAGGAGACATTCTCTTAGTTCTTTGATACTTAGCAATCACTAATATCTCCTAGACTTGTACGATTCGTGATCCAGTTGCTTCATTCAGAAGTGTATGCTATGATGGACCTGGTTCAACTGGACACCTTTTGTCAATCTTCAAAACCCATTCAGTGACATGGGACAACACCAAGCCTACTCTGCCCACACACTTCCAAAACTCAACCGGGATTTCGTCTGGCCCGGTCGCTCTACCCCTGCTCATCCTACGCATACCTCCCATTACCTCCTCAACCCTGATGCGCCTGTAGAACCCAAAGTCACGGTGACTCTCGGAATGCTCCAGGTTACCTAGCACAATGTCTCGATCCCCTTCTTCATTAAGAAATTTTTGAAAGTAAGTCTGTCATCTCCTCCTAATCTGGCGTCTTCTATCAACACTCTACCATCTTCGTCCTTAATGCATCTCACTTGGTCCAAATCCCGGGCCTTCCTCTCTCTCGTCTTGGCCAGCCGGAATTACTTCTTCTCCCCACCTTTCTCCCCCAGTTCCTCGTACATACGACCGTATGACTGTCTTAGCCTCTGTGACCGCCAGCTTAGCTTCCTTCCTAGCTGCCTTATATCTCACCACGTCGGCTCGCCTCTCCTCCTCACTCGTGCTCCCTACTAACTGTAGGAATGCCGCCTTCTTCGCTTCCACTTTACCTTGGATCACTTCATTCCACCACCAGTCTCCCCTGCGCCCTCCAGAGGCGCCCCTCGATACTCCTAACACCTCTCTCGCAACCTCCCGTATATAGTTTGCAGTCGTCGACCACATAGAGTTCGTGGAACGACCCAAATTCCCAACCTTAGGGATCGTGATGGCGCCTAATACCACACTTGCTAGGCAAGCTAATGTTAGAATTTGATTAACTACTTTGCATTAGTTATCCATTTAGACATAATAAATAATCTAAAGCAAACTGAATATATTGGTTTTCGATGAATAATTTCAAAGATAAAATAAAAATAATTAAATAAACGAACCACAAACTAATTATATAAATAACTCTAAGACTACCCCAGGGTCTGGTGTCATAATTCACGAACTACTAAAGAATACTACAAATAATGGGTTGAAAGAAATAATATAACTGCTTTGAAAAATATAAAAACAATCTCTACAAACTAAGAGAAGACTCTCGGGATCTGCGAATGCCGGCAGATATACCTCATGTCTCTGAAAAAATAAACAGTTGCTCTAAATATCCCTATTGTTGGCCGGTACCTGGATCTGCACAAAAGAGTGCAGAGTGTAGTATCAGTACAACCGACCCCATGTACTGAGTAAGTGTCGAGCCTAACCTCGACGGAGTAGTGACGAGTCTACGGCGGGGCACTAACAACAAATAACCTGTGACAATAATATATACAATAACGCAATAAAATAATTCTACACAAACAAGAAAAATATAACTGAGACAATAACTATAAAGCAAGAAGGAAATCTAACAAATAAGTAAGTACTGCAGCAACAATGAAATAACTCAGCCGCCTTTTCCAGGTCTCAACTATAACCAATACTCAAGTAAATCTCCAAGTTTCCAAACTTTACTTTAAAATAATCACATGTACGAAATATAAGAAAAATTGTAGAGTAAAACAAGAATTTCCAAATCATTTAAAGTTTAAAAATCAGTAAAATATCATTATTCCCCATTTTCACTGTCTTGTTCCGGCGTGCAAACCGATCCCACCTATTCACAATATCACAATCAATGTATTCACCCATATCACAATCAATTATCCACCATTATCACACCAATTTATTCACCCTTATCACACCAATTTATTCACCATTATCACACCAATTTATTCACCCTTATCACAACAATTTATTCGCCCTTATCACACCAATTTATTCACCCTTATCACACCATTTTATTCACCTTTATCACACCAATTTTTGATTCAAAAGTTTCAAACAGAAAACAATATAGCCCCTAAACTTTGAACAACAACAATGTAAATAGTCAAGAAACCGACATGAATGTATATATATAATTCCAACATACTGTCAAACTACTCAACATTTTTGTTCCCCCAAGAGAACCAAATACACAGCCAATATGCTTCCAAAATAACCAAATCATATTTAGCAGCAAAGTAATGAGGCCTAGTAGTCATGGAAACAATAAATAACAAAGAACAATTAAGACCGGGATCAATTAAATTGGGAACGGGGAAAAGATCATGTTTAACATGCCATTTGGGTGGTGCATAGATACTCGTCACCTCACCTATACACCACACCCATGCATGTCACATAGCAAACAAGTGGGGATTTCTATTCCCTCAAGTCAAAGTTAGACCAAACACTTTTCTCAATTTTGCAGGCCACTCACAGCTCAATTACTGCTTTTCCTTTTGAATTCACCTCTAACTTGCTTGAATCTAATTATAATTAACTCAATATCATCAATTAATGCTTGTCACGACCCCAAATCCTAACAGGCCGTGATGGCGCCTATCGTGGAACTAGGCTATCCAACCATCACATCACTACACATTTGTTCGATTTATAATAAGGCACAGCTCAATAAAAATAGCAACGTAGCAAAATAAGAATTCATTTAAGTTTTAGCGACCCAATAATAGTCTAACAGTCTAAACAAAACCTCCCAAGACTGGAGTCAACATGGTACAAACATCTACGAAATAAAAATAACTCTGCTAATTATTTTAACTAAGTCTAGGAATGCAATGCTAAAACTAAATAAGGAAGGGAAATGAAGAAGTTGTGGACACTGGACAGCTACCTCGAAATCTCGTAAGCTGCTGCTACGGACAAGGACAACTACTACTCCAAATCGGTACCTGAATTTGTGCACAGAGGCACAACGAGTCTTTATGAGTACGCTAACTCATTAGTAATGAAAATAAATTGCAGTCTGAGAAATATAAAACACACAGCACAAATACACCAATTCACAAAACAAGTAAGACACCTAGTCACAAGAAGTATTCACCAAATACATAAGTTCGAAAACCAATTTTCCAGAAATCCTTTAAAACAAGTATAATATCAATATATCTCAGTAAAAGCCAGTTTGAAAATCGAAGTGAATCGTAGTAAAAAACTTAGCAAAATTTTCATAAAACTGCCCCTCGGGCCATAATCATTTCTCGTACCAATTTCTTTCAGTATTAGCCCATCAGGAAACCTCACAATCACTCTGCCCATCAGGCAACCTCACAGTCACTCTGCCCATTAAGCAACCTCACAGTCACTCTGCCCATCAGGCAACCTCACAGTCACTCTGCCCATCAGGCAACCTCACAATCACTCTGCCCATCAAGCAACCTCACAGTCACTCTGCATAAGCCCCGCGGGCATCACTCATTATGTACCTGGTCTCCAAAATACCCGCAGTACGAAGCATCTTCTGACATTTATACAGAAAACCTTGGGCATCCTCGCCCTCTGTACCACCGAAAGTCACAGGCTGAAGTCTGCTGAACCTCTCCAGCCTACGCTGCTCATCCTCCGGCATAGCTGGAACCACAAAATCCTGGACTGGGACAAACGGCTGGGCTGGGTCTAGCCCCGGTGTCTGAATACCTTATACAACCTGCTCAGGTGTCCGGGCAGCTGGAGTCTGATTGCCTCCCCCGGCCTGAGCTGCAGTGGTAGTAGTGGACATAGCAACTGCCTGAGCTAAACTGGAACACACCGTCAATATCTGAGCCACGGTCTCCTGAAGACCCGGAATAACAATAGGCACTGCCGGTGCCTGAGCCTGTCCCACTGGAGTACCATCGGGGGGAACCTGATCCTGAACGATAGGGGGATCCTGTGGTACTACCCCGGCTGCTTCCTGAGCTGGTCCCTTACCTCTACCACGACCTCGACCCCTTGTGGGTCTGGCTGGTGTCTGGTCACCCTGATCGGTATTGCGTGTCCTCACCATCTGTGAGAGAATGAAATAACGTAAGTTTAGATTTCAAGAATCAATAGATTGGCACGAAAGAGTTCAAGAAAAATAGAGATGTTTCCTAAAAGTTCTGCAGCCTCTCGAAGATAAGTACAGACGTCTCTGTACCAATCCGCAAGACTCTATTGAACCTGCGACATGACCGTTGAGTCCTATGTAACCTATAGCTCTGATACCAACTTGTCACGACCCCAAATCCTAACAGGCCGTGATGGCGCCTATCGTGGAACTAGGCTAGCCAACTATCACATCACTACACATTTGTTCGATTTATAATAAGGCACAATTCAATAAAAATAGCAACGTAGCAACATAAGAATTCATTTAAGTTTTAGCGTCCCAGTAATAGTCTAACAGTCTAAACAAAACCTCCCAAGACTGGAGTCAACATGGTCACAAGCATCTACGAAATAAAACTAACTCTGCTAATTGTTTTAACTAAGTCTAGGAATGCAATGCTAAAACTAAATAAGGAAGGGAAATGGAGAAGTTGTGGACGCTGGACAGCTACCTCGAAATCCCGTAAGCTGCTGCTACGAATAAGGACAACTACTGCTCCAAATCGGTACCTGAATCTGTGCACAGAGGCACAGGGAGTCTTTATGAGTACGCCAACTCAGTAGTAATGAAAATAAATCGTAGACTGAGAAATATAAAACACACATACAGATACACCAATTCACAAAACCAGTAAGACACACAGTCACAGGAAGTATTCACAAAATACGTAAGTTCGAAAACCAATTTTCCAGAAATCCTTTAAAACAAGTATAATATCAATATATCTGAGTAAAATTCTCAGTAAAAGCCAATTTGAAAATCGAAGTTAATAGTAGTCAAAAACGCAGTAAAATTTTCATAAAACTGCCCCTCGGGCCATAATCATTTCTCGTACCAATTTCTTTCAGTATTATCCCATCAGGCAACCTCACAATCACTCTGCCCATCAGGCAACCTCACAGTCACTCTACCCATCAGGCAATCTCACTGTCACTCTGCCCATCAGGCAACCTCACAATCACTCTGCCCATCAGGCAACCTCACAATCACTCTGCATAAGCCCCGCGGGCATCACTCATTAGGTACATGCGCTCACTTGGGGTGTGTACAGACTCCGGAGGGGCTCATACAACCCAAGCGCTATCATAATCCACAGCATGACATAAATCACACACAGTATAGGCCCGCAGCCTCACTCATAACATATCATCCTCACAATATTGGCCCGCAGCCTCACTCAGCCAGACATTCTCAACATGCCCTTCAGGCCATAAGTATATCGGGTTCTCGACCCAAAAATAGTGTTTAATTTTAAAAAAATAGTATCAAAATACTCTGAGTGTCAAAACAATTTATCAAGAAAAGACTGAGTAAAAATCATACCATATCAGTGAGGATAATAGTAAAACATCTCTCAAGGGGTAAACAAATCGGCACTAGGCCCCAAACATGGCTTACAACCCAAATCATATCAAAATATAACAATACTATTAAGAATAGACTTAAAAATCGGCTTTGCAACTCAATAGTTGTCTAAGTAAGGAATATATCTCCAAAGTTTCAACCTCTGCATTCCAAAACCCGTGAAAGGGTGCAGAGTCCGGGGTTTCATACCCTCAGGAAAGGATTTAAAGACATTACTTACCTCAAACTAGACCAGAAACTATTCTGCAATACGCTTGCCTCTCGAATCAACTCCCGAGCGCTACAAATCTATAAAGATCAGACCTTTATCATCAAATTATTCTTAAGGAATGAATTCCAATTCAAAAATATCGATTTTAGCTCAAAACCCGAAATTTGCTAAGGCCCGACCCCCGGGACCGCGTCTCGGAACTCAGAAATTTTTATACCAAAATGTTTTTCGTCATCTCACGAGTCCGTACATATAAAGAATGCTAAAATCGGAGTTCGTTTGACCCCTCAAATCGATCCCTAAAGGTCTCATAATCTCAAGCCCTAACCCCATCTTTTTCTACTGATTTTCAAGATTTTAACACTGGGATTATGTTCCTTAATCACCTATAAACGAGTTTTAATGTCAAAATACTTACCTCTATGAATAACACCGATTTTCCCTCTTCAAAATCGCCTCCAAGCTCTTTTCCCATTCAAAAATGGTGTTAAAAGGTTTGATGGTCGCGGAAGGTTTTAATTTATACTTTCTGCCCAGGGGTTCCGCACCTGCGGCCCATTTTTCGCACCTGCGATCCCACTAACCGCACCTGCGACATTCCCCACACCTGCGGTGCCTTGTCCGCTCCTGCGGGCCCGCACCTGCGATCCTTCTTCCACAGGTGCGGTTACATCAGTAACCAGAAACCCAGCAGCTGCTTGCTGCACTTTTTCAACTCTGAACTTCCCATTAACCATCCGAAATCAACCTCGAGCCCCTCGGGACCCTAACCAAACATACTGACACGTTACATGTGACCATTCAAACTTAGTTGCACCCTCGGAACACCTAAAATAACATCAAAATACCAAAATCACATCGAATTCAAGCCTAAGAACTTTGAAATTTCTAAAATCCACCAATGATGCCGAAACTATCCAAAACAACTCCGATTGAACTGAAATTTTGCAAACATATCCAAAATGACATTACGAACTTATTCCAAATGTCGAAATTCCATTCCAACCCTGATAGCCTATTTTTCACTGCCGGCACTTTCGCCAATTCAAGCCTAATTCTACACCGGACATCACAAAAATATTCTGAACACACTCCTAAGTCCCAAATCACCTAACGAAGCTATCCGAGCCATAACATCCACATTCTGAGGTCGTTTACCAATAAGTCAACTCTCAGTTGACTTTTCCAACTTTAAGGCTATTTTTAAAGGCTGAATGACTAAACTCTCACTACAACCATTCTGATTTCAAGCCTACCAACTGTAACACATCGATAATAGTTAACCCAAGCTATGACAAGGCAATATCAGTAATTAAAATGGTGGTTCCACATAACGATAGACCGGGTCGTTACAATGCTAAAGGAACTAACTTTATTGAAAAACATAATTTTTCCTAAGTTTTCTAAAAAAAAAGTGAAAATCCGACCCCGGGCCTGCTTGGTCTAAACTCGGGGTTCGGACCAAATTACGTTTATCCATTCACCCGTGAACCCAAATATACTATTCGTTCTGAAATCCGACTTTAATTCGATGTAAAAATTCTTTTTTTTGCAAAATTCCCTAATTCTACTCAAATCCTCAATTTTTACCATGAAAATTCTTGATTTTTGATTTAAAAATGATGAAAAATATTGGGTAATTGAAAGAGTAGAGTTTATAATTGATTACCAACATTTTGGGGATAAACTTGGGTGAAGAAAATCGTCTCTAGGGCATGGTAGTTCGAAAAATATGAAGAAAAGGGTTGCTGCCCGAGTTGGTGTTTTAATAGGTTATGGTTGCATAATTTTTTTGTAAATTTTTTTTAAGCCCTTGTTTGGATGGTTGTTTCACATCGTTTCATAATGTATCGTATTGTATTGTATTGTATTGTTTGATGAATACAATGTTTGGATAGATTGCATTGCTTGCTGTTGTTTTATGATATCATGCACCAGTAGTATGAAGAATAAATTTTGCAATATTGTAAAGAAAAATTATAACACGAAATAAATTTAATATATAAAAAAGTAGAGTAAATGATAAAATAAAATTATTTAATAACAGTGAAGGATGAGATGAGATAAAAGACAAGATAACGACAAACCACACCAAATCGGTCGTTACATAAAGTGGCACATTTCGTCGTTACGTAACGCCGGATTTAATGATACGATACAATAAAATTTAAGTAACAACCAAAACAAAGATCGTATTTAAAGTATTAATATAATACAATAAAATGGGTAACGACCATCCAAACAATTTGTAAAGCGTGGAGCACCAGTGCTCCATAAACTATTATGACAGCATATTTGTTTTTAGTTTTTACAAGTTAAAAACATCCTGAAGCCTACTCGAAACTCACCTGAGCCCTCGGGGCTCTAAACCAAACATGCACGCAAGTCTAAAAATATCATACGGACTTTCTCGTGCGATCAAATCATGAAAATAATATGTAAAACTATGAATTTAACCTCAAAACTCATCATTTTTCTCAAGAACCCTTAACTTTCACTATTTCTCATCCGGACGTCCGAATCACGTCAAATAAACTTGGATTCTCACCAAATTTCACAGATAGTATTCAAATATTATAACAAATCTGTACCGGGCCCCAAATTCAAAATACGGGCCCGATACCAATGGTTTCAAACAATATTTCTTTTCTTTAATTCATAAATATTTCGGCAAACAATTTCTTTCAAAAATTGATTTTTAAGGCTTGGGACCTCGGAATTCATTTCCGGGCATATGCCCGAGTCTCATATTTTACTGCGGACCTCCCGGGATCATCGAAATACAGATCCGGGTCCGTTTACTCAAAATGTTGATCAAAGTCAACTATAATCAAATTTAAATTCTAGAAATCACTATTTCTCATATTTTTACATAAAAGCTTTCCGGTTTCACGCCCCGACTGTGCACGCAAATCGAGGTATTTAAAATTAAATCTTTTTAGGCCTATTAAGCCTAGAACGGAGTCTAAGTTCATAAAATGACCCCTTGGGTTATCACAGTTCGCGTCCCCACTTTTGGGCTCTCAAAGACGACAGTCGCCCCTCTAACTCCTGGGCTTTATCCTTAGTCAAGGCTCCCCACCTGATTCTCGGTCGTCCTCAGACAGACCTTTTCCTCCTCTTTAACAAAATATCGACATCCATCACCAAGAGTCTATGTTGTGTCGCGAGTATCTCACTCGGAATAACCTTGCAACCCTTACACAACCCTCGATCACACTTCCTTAGGAGAAGGTAGTCAATCTGAGTCTTTGCCACCGAGTTTCGAAAAGTCACCAAATGCTCCTCCCTCTTCGGGAAGCTAGAGTTTGCAATCACCAACCCAAATGCCTTAGGGAAGTCCAACAACGAGGTACCTCCTCCGTTCCTCTCCCTAATACCGAAGCCTCCATGAACCTCATCATAGCCCCCAGAAGACGCCCCGATATGACCATTGACATCCCCTCCTATGAATATCCTTTCATCAGGCAGGACCTGGCTAGTGATCTCATCTAACTCCTCCCAGAAGTGACGTTTAACCTCTTCGTCCAGGCCCGCGTGCGGCGCATAAGCGCTGACGACGTTAATTGTGTACTCTCCAACCACAAACTTAATGACCATCAATCTATCATTCACCCGTTTAACCTCAACCACAGACTCTCTAAGATCCCCATCCACCAAGATACCCACACCATTCTTACCCTTCCGGACTCCGGAGTACCAAAGCTTAAAATCGTCCACATCCCTCGCCCTCGATCCTACCCACCTAGTCTCCTGGACACACACTATATTGACCCTCCTCTTCCGGAGGATCTTCGCCCACTCTATAGACTTACCCGTCAAAGAACCTACATTCCATGACCCAAATCTCAACCTACATGCACCCTTGTTCCCCTTACCTCCCTTGCTTCCTGACCCCTCTCCTACCCCGTGACCCACTTCCCACCCCACCTCCCGCTTCCTTCGAGGACATGACCTCACTCGACCATCCCTGACCACAGCCACTACACCTACAACAGACTAAGGGAAATTACTAAAATATACTAATCACTAGCACACACTAAGAAACAGCTATAGTCAAGCTAATGCGGTGATTAAGCTAAATACAAACTAGAGTGGCAACAATTAAACTAACACAATGAAGGGAAACAGGAAAACGGGAGGTACCAACCCCCCCCCCCCCGAAAAACCTGGGAATTGTCTTGGTATTCATGACGATGTTACGGCCACCTGTGCACGTTCGCATCCAACTCTCGCCTCTTGCTGACACTTGTCCGGGCTGCTCTTCACTGTTTTCACATGTACGTCCTGCTCACTGCGAGTATCCACCGAACCTAACCTGACAAACCTGCCAAACACCATGGAGCCAAACAAAAGGGGAGGGGGGAGGGGATGTCCACGCTACCACTGGAGAATCCCCGGCCGTGGAAAAGAAGTGCAAAAAAAAAAAAAAGACGAAGGGGAAAGGGAAAGGGGCAGAGTATCCACTAAGAATTAAAAGAGAATAAAAGAGAGAGGGAAGAGGAGGTTGTTGTTGCTGCCCATCGGAGATGGGGGAGGCCGGCGTATGGGGGAGGGGTATGGGAGGGAGGTAGCGCAGG
>ML289895.1:0-29628 GCA_005239495.1 Nicotiana undulata | reverse complement strand
TCTTGGGCTACCAAGAAACAAAATTCAGTAGCCTTGTCTACTGCTGAGGCTGAATATGTGACTGCAGCCTCTTGATGTGCTCAGTTGTTGTGGATTAAGCAACAACTCCTGGACTTTGGTATAGATGTGGGATGCATTCCTATTTACTGTGATAACACTAGTGCAATTAGTATGACTAAGAACCCGGTTCATAATAAGAGAACTAAGCACATAGATGTTAGGCACCATTTCCTAAGGGATAATTATGAGAAGGGGATGCTCTCAATTGAATTCTGTGCCACTGATCATCAAATTGCTGATATATACCAAAGCATTTAGTAGGGAGCATTATGAGAGAAACAGGCTTGAATTAGGGATGATTAAGATCACCTATTGAATAAAGGAGAGGATGAAGTTTTATGGCTAGAAATTTTAATTGGGTACTTAATCAGATTAATCATTGCTCAGCACTATGTCTTTGTTGTCATACTCTTCTGGCATGTATTAATATGATTCCCTAGTTGCTAATTATGTTTATCTATTTGTGAATTGAGGCAAAATAAAGTTTTTTTCAGGATGAACCTGGTTCATCCATGTTGGTTTACATGACTGACAAGGTACGTTTTCATCTCCATACATGTATTAATTCAAGTACAGTCATATCCTTTTATGGTTCAGTTCAAATTCTCGTACTTACCCAAATAATGAACCAGTTTCAAGAAGTTCCGTCACATTAAATTAGCCTAGTTTTAGGAGGAAAGAAACGGTCGAATCAATGTCAAATCACTGACAATCGTTAATCGATTAGTATCCTACTTGTGTTAATACTCGTCTGTTATAATCACTCCAGCCACAAGTTATAAATAGGCCATCATTACCCATAGTTCACAAAGCAATAGACGAACCATGTTCAAGTCATTCGACACTCAAATCTCCACTAACTTTTGGCCCTTCTTCTTTTTCTCTCAAAAATTAAAAATGCCGTCTGCTTCATCTGATTCTCAAAATCGTGACTACGATGAAGGAGTATATGAGTCTGATCCTCCACCGGTATACAGTTCTGAATCCTATGAGACACCTGAAAACCCTGAATACCATGATGCTCTTAAACCGACACCAAACCCTATCCCAGCCCCAAAACCCCATCGTGTCAAGGTTCTTGCACGAAAATCTGTGTCTTCATGGTCACGAGCAAAGTTCTTAGAATATTTATTACAGGATGAAGAAGAACCCAAACCTGATTCATCCAGTGAATCATTTAAATCAGCAAATGAGGATGATGCACCTAGTTCGTCAAGTGCTGAGAAAGGTAATACTGAAGTTACCTCTGTGTTAAATTTTGAAAATAGATTTGTGCTGGTTGGGTGTGTGGTGGATGTGGAAGTGCCAAGAAGTCCAAGAAAAACTGTGAAAATTCTTGAGAATGAGGGAGATGCAGGTGTGAGGGGATCTGGGAAGGATGGTTCCATACTTAGTATTTGTGGCCCTATTCCTGAGTCTCTTGAAGATGATGTCGTAGTGATAGGGGGAACTAATGAAGTGGAGGAAGCTGCTGCTGGATTAGAACAACTTATGAAGGAGATAGATGATCGTGTTTCTTCTGGGGAAGAAACCTTGGCTGAGAGACTTAAGAAACTGGGGGACTCATACAACCCCAAGAAGAGAAGGACTCCCAAGTCCATCAAGTCTAAGGCCTCAAAGAAAAGGAAAACTGATGAGTCTGTTGGTGTACCTGTTCCAAGGGTACGAGCTACAAGAAATACTGTTCGTGAAGAAGAGGAGAAGATGGAAAAAGCTCTTCAAGAGAGCAAAAGAAAGAGAGCTGAGAAAGGGAAAGCGAAAGTGGGGGAGCCTGTTGAGGCTATTGCTTTTGATGAGATGTTGTTCACCTGGTCCAACAAGATGAAGAGGTTACTCCAGTGGTGGTCAAGACACCCAAGGAAAAATTGACTAAGACTTCCTCAAAGAAGTCAGCACCTATGTCTGCTACCACCCTGGGTACATCTACGAGGACACGGTCCAAGGTAAAGTCGAAGAAGAAAGTTCAGCTTGTTGAGAAAGATAATGATCCTGATTGGAGTGAAGCTGATGAGAAGGAGGTTGGAGAAGTGTCGATTAACAGAGTTTCCATGTTTCGCAAGCGACATATTTTGAAGGGAAAATTACTGAAAGACTTGGAGGAGCCGGGTATGAGGTACTTAGTGGATTTTCTGGCAGCTCAAGGCTGGAAGGACATGGTCCTTCGCTTGGAGGGCAGGCTGGTCAGAAATGAGGTAGTGGAATTCATGGGGAATACAACTGTGATTGGAGGAAGGGTTACATCATTGGTCAGGGGAGTTGAAGTCTCCTTTGACGCTCAAGAACTGGGAGTCATTCTAGACATTCCATTTGAGGGATATGACGATTATACAAGGCAAAGATGGCCTTGCTTGGATGGAATGGCCTCAACACTCAACATCACCAGATTCTTTTGTGACAATGAAGAAGAGCTTGAGCCCAGGGCAATGTACAAAAGCGAGATGAAGCCTGAACACAAGTTGTTCTTTGAGTTTGTTATTAAATTTCTGCTTCCAAGACAAGAGCGCATGCACATTGCTAACTATATGGATCTAACGCTCATGGAGTGCCTATACAGAGGCAAGCAGATCAATTGGCCATCTTTGATCATCCAGATTTTGGACAGGGTGGTAAATGGCACCAAGGCCCATGCGATTCCTTATGGATTTATCCTTACTGTAGTTTTGGGTCATTTTGGAGTTCCCACAAAGAAGGCTGAAATGGCTACTGCAAAGGATTTCTTTGGGAAGGACACTTTGCTGTCATGTGATTACACTGTCAGTGCCCCGGCAGATGAACCTGGTTCATCTCGGAAGCAACCGGTCAACAGCAAGGTCCGTACTCTGATGCAAGAAAGAGAGCAAAAGGATATGGAGATCCTTCGCTTGAAGACTCGCTTAGTTGAGGTGGAAGGTGAGCGTGATGCTCTCAAAGCTGAATTAGCCAAGGAGAAGGAGAAAAATGAGGGTGTCTTACACCAAATGTTGTCTCTTCTCCAAACCAAGAATCCTGCCTCTTCTGCACCACCCCAAACTTAGGAATTTCCAGAACTACCCCCTATTATCCCATCAAGTGCCCAGTTCGAGACTGTGTCTAGTTGTTTGTTTCAGTTTTTAATTCTGTCGTGCTCATATTTTGGTTATTTTTTATTTAATCTGTTTTGGTGTTGATAAACCATGTTAATTAAATGAAAGCTTGGCGTTTTTACAAATGTCTCTATTTATGAGTTAGCTTACATTATTGGTTTCTTGCGTTGATTAATCATGTTTGCACCTGCAGTTGCCTAAATTGTCCATGAGTAAGAATTAATTACTGGTAAGTATCATTTTGCAACTTTTTGATGATTCCAAAAGGGGGAAGATGTGATGTGTTGTTCAAATTTTTTAAAAGTGATATTTTTAACCTAATGAATCTGGTTCTTGATGATTAACGCTCACAAAAATACAAAGTGTTGGATGTGTATACAAGATAAATGCACAGAGTTTGTCATCATCAAAAAGGGGGAATTTGCTGGCCCATATCACTGAATGGGTTTTGAAGATTGACAAAAGGCATCCAGTTGAACCAGGTCCATCATAGCATTACTTCTGAATGAAGCAGTTGGATCACAAATCGTACAAGTCTAGGAGATATCAGTGATTGCTAAGTATCAAAGAACTAAGAGAATGTCTCCTAATACGAAAAGGTTGCAAATTGATAAGAGAAGATAGAAGTTGCTTTCAGCTAGGACAGAAATAGAGGAAGGAAGTTGAGTCACAATCAAACTCGTTTACCAAGGAAGAGTTGGATCAGAATTGAATCATGGACTCAACAAACGGACTCTATAAATAATCAATGTATTACTGCTGAAAGAAGTGACACACAAGTGCAAAAGTGAATCAAGTTCTGAAGCAAAAGTTCCAGAGGTTTTGCAAGCAGAATTGTTGTGCGATACAAAAGGCTACAGTTCAACTAGAAGGAACAGTTTCATTGTTTGTATATTGATTCTAGTTGATTGTAGTAGGAGTTTAAATACTGTATCTTATCAGCTTTCATAGAAGAAATTGTAATAGGTACAAACTGATCAAGTTAGAGTTAGCTTAAATTCTGTAGAAATTAGCTAGAGGCTAGTTGATATAAAGAGGATTAGAGTTAGTCCTAGGATTACAAAAGAGTTTATTTTTTAAGTCCATTTTAGCTCAGAGTTTAGTGAAGAGTTTTGAGCAAATCCTACTCAGGAGTAGGTCGTGGTTTTTTCACCTTTTGAGCCAGGTGTTTTCCACGTAAAAATATCTGTGTCTTTATTATTACTGCTTAATTATTCCGCAAATAGTAGTAAGTAGTAGACTAAGAAGAACCTAGTTCTTCTTATTGGACAACACTCGAAAATTGGGTATTGCACAATTAACTTATAATATGGTGTAGTATTGAAGTCTAAAACATCAGAGACACTTAAGTACAAACTGCTAGTGTTCTCAGGTTCAGAAACCCGTTAGTGTGGCAGGACCGTTTTGTCTCTAAACCGGACTACCACCAGTTTAGAGAATGGTGGCCCTAGAGATCTCTCATCCCGGAAAGGCCTTCATCTTCAAGGACCTTCTACCCCTCCACCCCAATGTGAAGAAGAAGTTTTTAGAAAGGCAGGGGTGGGACCTTTTTAATGCCAAAGTGGTTGATGCCAATGAATATGTGGTGAAGGAGTTCTATACAAATGTGACATTCACCAAAAAGGACACATACCTCACCAAAGTTCGCAACCAGAAAATTATGTACAATGGCAAGGCTTTTAATGACTATGCAGGTTTCAAGGATGAAGATGAGACTCGGTACTTGGAGAAGGTGAATATGAAAGATTTGGCTCGCCCATGGTTGGCTTCAGTCATAGCTACCCCAGGGACTACACCGAATTGGTTGCTTGCAGGCACCCCCATCAGAAGGAACCCATTGAGTTTTGAGGCCAGGGGATGGGCCACATTTGTTTGCAGCAGGATAGACCCAATACTCCATGACAGTGATATGTCCCTTTCCAGGGCGGTGATAGTGGGTACTATTATGGATGGTATCGCGATTAACGTCGGGAATATCATGTGTAGGGTGATAGAACGGGTTGTGAAGAAGAATGAGGCCTCTTATCCCTTTCCCTATTTCCTGACTATGTATTTCCGAGACAACGAGGTTGAGGGGAGGGAGTTTGATACGTTTGTGAAGCCCCGGACTGCTTTCTCTTGGTACAGTTTGAAGGGGTCAGACAACCCCAAGCTAAAAGGGAAAGCCTCCCTCTCTGCAGCCCCTGGTACTTTCACAGCCACAGAGCCTTCCGCTGCTGCTGAAGGCTCCATTGCTTTTGAGGGGGCCACTGTTGCTGATGTTCTTATCCTTCATCAGATCCTGCTATGCCCATACCAGTCTCAGTGCCATCATCATCCACATATCCTCAGACAGCCCTGAAAGTGTCTCAGACTCTAGTTGGTATCACCAACTGGCTGCAGGTAGCTTCCTCTAAGCTTAATGACCTTTCTTCTACAATTGCAGCCCAGTCAGCTCCGGCACCTATTGCATTGCCTCCTACTCTGGAGGATACATTGAAGAGCTTGATGGAAAACCAAAAGAAAATCATGGAGACATTGGAGAAGCAACAAGAGGATATCACTTATTGGGGGAAAATATGTGAAGAAGATGAAAAAGTCCCAGGATGATGTGAAGAAGTTACAGAAGAAGATGCAGGTGACTCAAGCTGCTTTGGTGAAGGAGGTGGCAAAGGTCGCAGCTGCAGGGGACATCCCTCTTGATCTTTTGCTAGGAGAGTCAGGGCCCATTGACCAGGCTACATATGTTGATGAAGCAGACCTTCCACCAGCTCCACTTCGTAGAAGTGCCATCCCGTGGACTGAGGACGTGGAGATTCAGTTAGAGGAGCCCGAGGTCCAGACATCCATGCATCCATAGGACCCTGCTACCACCACTGGCATAATGCCTTCTTCAGCATCCCCAGTTGATCCTATACCTATGCAGCCCAAGGCACCATAGGGAGTTCCTCTTACTCTCTCTCACCCCTTCCCCCTGATCTATATTTTGGCTAGTTAGCATTGAGGACAATGCTAGATTTTATTGGAGGGGGTGGCCTCTACTTGGTAGTTGATAATTTCAGAGAATTTGATGACTTTGGGTTGTAATAACTGTTAATACTCTTTTTCTTTTTCTTATTTACATTCCCGTACTTTTTACTTTTTGGTATGTATATATTCAGTTTCCCTACCCTGTCATATGTATATATTCACCCCCTATTGTAAATATTGATTTCTGATTTTTGTATTTTCTACTTTATAACTTCTTTAGCTTTTTCCATTTGTTGTCTAACTTCTTATTTCATTTAGTAGCTTCTTTTTAATTTGTAACTTCTTCTTTTCCTTTTGCGCTGTCAATAAAACCCTGGTTTTCTTAAGGCCACGGTTCTTTCCAAGGGCGGAAATTGTGTGAACCGGGTATATCTTCCCTACGACATACGGTGTGACGACCTTCTTAAGGGATTGAGTCAGTTTTTCATTATTTTATTTTTTGTTTTTATTTTCTTTTGTTCCAATAGTAGTGAATAAATGTGATCCAAATAAAGCTTCAGTTGGCACCAACAGACTTACCTTTGACATCATGGTTAAAAACAAAATACAAATGAGTCTAGTTCTAGTTGTGACCCTTAGAGTCTTGAGTTGACTGAAATTGTAGTTAGGTGGTGTACAGGGCCATATTGGAGTTTTCAATTTGAACCAAGATTGTTGTGGGCCCTCGACTCGATACTCTTTACAAATCCTGAGGTTTGTGAGGTGAGGTTTGAAATTTCATATCTCGAGTGTCGTGCCTAAAAGTCTAGAACTTGCTCCGAGTGTTTTTCTATGCGAAATCTTAAGTGAGCTTGACTTATGAGATGATCATAGGAATTCCTTGACTCCCTACTGAAGTTTAAAGACCTCTTTAGCCTACCTTGACAAGATCCCTAGTCAACCCCTTTTGAGACTGAGCCGGTTTATTCAAAAATCATATTGTAAACCTTCACCCAGTTTCTAAAGACCCTCTCTTGGCACCCATTCTTTCCTTGAACACTCTTGATGAAGAATAGGCAAAAATCATAAGTTTGGGAGAGAGACGAGGAATTTCATAGTGATGAAAGACTTGGTGATAAAAAATGAGCCAAAGAAAAGGTTGAAAATCAAAATGAACCAAAAAGAAAAGAAAAAGGGTAAGAGGAAAAGCAAAAGGAAAAGCAAAAATTTGAAAAAGAGGTGGAGATGGTGGAAAAGAAATAAAAGGGAGAAAAATGTGTCGAAAGTAAAAGAAAGAGTGACTATGAGTCTCTCTAAGTTCCCCAAGGAAAATGTGTGACTCAAAGAGTCAAGAGTAACATGTGCAAAAAACGTGCAAAATTTGAGTGCTTTAGGGAAGATTTTCTACCAAAGTTCATCATGACCAAACTTGATCCAAGAAGCCTCCATTAAGTCCCCACAAAGCCCTATAGGATCTCAAGTTGAGTGAGCTTACATTAGGGGTGATTTATACGAGGGAAAAGCTTATGGTACTTAAAGTCGGACTTGAGGCGTTCATTTGAGAGTGAAGAGAGCACCCCATGATAAACCCAAATTTGAGAGTTCAATATTTATGGTGAGGTGAGCCTAGGGAAAGTAGAGGAGGAAGAGTCTGGGATCCACAGTGATTGAGGTGAAAGAGATATGCTCTATGACGACCTTAGTCAACTCTTGAAGCTTTGGTGTCACACTAGATCTAGTGAGCTAGAAAATCATTGCATAACTTTGTCAATAATGCATTTGTGTTGAGGGTAATTGTTGGTCCCAATTGAAGTTTGATGAATCGCATCTTAATGGATGAAATAATTTCTCTTTTCTTGATCAACGTAGGTGGTAGTTATTTTGTTTGCTTGAGGACATGCAAAGACTTAAGTTTGGGAGAGTTGATAACTAGTGATTTGTACTACTATTTACTCCCGTTTTCTTAGTTTTTAGGCCAATTTGACTCAAATACTCCCACATTTTGATGCAAGTTGTTCAAATTGCAGGAATTGAGTTGATATGTGAATATTGATCCAAAAAGATCTAAAAAAGGAGCAGGACTTGCAAAATCCCAAAACCCAACTGAAATGCTGTCGCGCTTACTTTTCCGCTGCAGCGTTTGTCACTCCGCTGCCCCGCAAACCAAACTTCAAAGAGGTGTTTTTTAGGCTATGCTCAGCGTTGACCGCGCTATTATTTCATTGAAGTGTTTCATCTACCGCTGCAACGCCCACTATTACGCTGGGCGGGTTTTGTGAAGTTCAGAGAGTCAGCAAAAGTTGGGATCCAAGCTTTCGCGGTCAGCAGTATTTTTCCGCTGCCGTGTTCCAGCCATCGCTGCAGCTTTCCAGTAATTCGCTGGGCGCGGAAAAGAAGAATCAGAGATCTACAAGGTCCAAGACCGCTGCAGCGGCCATTATTCCGCTGCAGCGGAAGCCCATCCGTCGCAGCGCTCAGAAATACGCTGGGAGCGAATTCTCCATAGGGGAAATTTTGTCCAGTATTTTCAGCCTAGTATGAATAGATATTTTTCTCATTTTTTAGGTTATCAGCTGTTAGGGGAACATGTGAACAGTGTTTTGTGACTATTTTGAGCAATTTTAGCTTAGCTTTTACAATGGTTCTTCAATTTCTATCTTATAATTTACATTTATGAGCTTAATTTCATCTTATATTTGAGTTTCTTCTTCAATTATGAGTAGCTAGACCCTTAAGCTAGGGTTGTGACCCAATCCTAGTGTGGGTAGTTAATAGGTTTTCAATTTTAGGTTAATTTTGTGTATGGGTGCTTGGTGTTTAGCCTAATTTGTGCATAAATCTCAGATTTAGTGGCTGCAAACACTATTTCAAGCCTTCATGACTAGGGTCACTCTTGAGAAAGATGACCCAAGTCTAGGTAATTAGGCTAACAAGGTATTGGGGCAAACTCAAGAGATTGATAGCCCTAATAAAAGGGTGGATGCTAGAGATAGCTACACCCGACTTGAGCCAATTCATGTGGATAAATGAAAACACCCAATTGTGCTTGAGAAGGCCAAATTGGGCAAAGTCACCCATATTACCGAGAGGTAGTGGGTGAGCAACTTAGCATGAGGTTATTCCATTCACCAATATTTCACAAGGTCATTCTCAATTTTAGACCCTATTAGTCACCCGCTTAGGAGGAAGTCACAGCCCTAGTCCCTTTATTATCTGAGAAAATCCTCAAAAAGATATTAGTTAGCTAGTTCATAGTTTCATTTAGACTAAACCGTAGCACAATTACAAAACCTTTTGATGAGACGTGTAATTAAGAGCATGACACACCACTAGATCACTTAGACACTCAACTCCCACATACATAGCTCCCTGTGGAAATCGATCCCAACCCGTTCGGGTAAAAGCTGTTTCGACCCCCTTCCTTGCTACTCTTTAGTGGTATAGGTGGGAGCCGATCAAGTTGCATGATCCCTTCTGCATCCTCGTCGTTGGAAAACAAGGTTCCTTCTGGTATGTAATCCTGAGTTCGCTTCTTCCTTGTGATCGATACCTTGGTGCGTTTTAATACTGGTCCTTGGGGAATATCGACCCCTCCAACAATTATGTGAATGACGTGTTGCGGTTCTTCTTGCTCGTTTTGTCTGTTGGAATCTCTGTTTCTGAAGTGATTCTTGGCTAGATCACTTAAGAATTCTCGAAGGTTCCCGTCGTTGAATAACCGGGCTACTTCCTCCTTCAGATGTCTGTAATCTTCTGTTCTATGGCCATAGGTGATATGATACTTTCTCATTTGGTTGGGATTTCTTTGGGCTAGATCGGTCTGCAGAGGTCGAGGCCATCTAGTATCCTTAATGTTTTCGATAGCCGAAACGATGGCGGATGCATCAACATTGAAGTTATATTCTGATAGTCGTGGTGCTTCTTTGGGCCCGCAGTTCCTGTCGAAACCATTCTTGCACATGAGCCCTCGAGAGCACTGGCCTCGATCATTTCTCCTTTCACCTCGAACAAGGTTGTGTCCAAGTCTGTTGCCTCTACGATCTCCATTATATGGTTGGTAAAGATCCCTATTCGACAGTGGTTCTCGATCGATGTCCCTTTTGACTCTGTCGACGGGCCTGATAGGATAAACGCACCCCGGAAGGAGTCCCCAGCTGGTCGTCTTCGACTCTAATCTTCGATTGGTACCGATTATGCACGTCAACCCAGGTAACAACTGGGTATTCAATCAAGTTCTGCTTCAACTGTTGTGAAGCCACTGAGCTTTGTACATTTAGTCCTTGAGTGAAGGCTTGAACGACCCAACCATCAGCGACCGGTGGTAGATCCATCCATTCCATATGGAACCGAGACACGAACTCTCTGAGCATCTCGTTATCTTTCTGTTTTACCTTGAAGAGGTCCGACTTCCTAGTCTTTACCTTTATGGCTCCAGCGTGTGATTTAACAAAAGAATCTGCAAGCATGGCAAAAGAATCAATAGAGTTAGGTGGTAAATTATGGTACCATATCATCGCTCCCTGTCAGATTCGATCTCGTCGTCCTCCAGATCATTCCCATTAATTGCACATGTGTAAGAAGTGACATGCTCGTTGGGGTCGGTTATTCCATTATACTTAGGAATTTCTGACATGCAAAACTTCTTAGGGATCTATTTGGGCGCCACACTCGAGGGATGGGCTTTTGTACGAACTTCTTGGAATCCAAACTCTTAAATAATGGTGGTGCCCCGGGATTTGATCAACCCCGGTTACAAATTTAACTACTAAAAAGTATATGCATGGACAGAATAACAAATGCCGATGTATGTGTTCATATTTTTAAACGTAGATGATGATGCATGGACTCGTCGAACACTTTTTTCTTTTTTTACTCTAGATTTTGTAGTTTGTATGCCTGCTGAGGTAGTTAAATGACTATCTCGGAAAACTTGGAATGAAGTAGAGACCATACCAATTACACTTCAATTGATTTCTAACTTTCGACCTTTAGACCTAACGAAATAATCATATAAAAAAGTCAAAATAAGTGGATATTACTTATTCCTCCTTTTTTAAATTTTAATCGTTTTAAAAATTCGATTTATTTTTAAATACTCTACTATATTTTAGAAAAATAAAAAATATCTATTTTGTTTGTCTCATTTTCTATTGCAATATTTATCTCATATGTAGTCTATCTAAAAAAGAACTAGTAGTAGTACCAGCGCGATGCACGGTCAATATTAAAAAATATTAATTAAATTAAATTGTGATCAGGCTTGGTTGAACAAATTAAATCGCATTGCTTAAATAAAATTCAATTGTCATCTTATTTGTCAATGTGATATATCCAATGATAAAAATCTCTATTAAATTAAAGGGACTTATGTAGCAATTGAATAACTTTTTTGTTCTACAATTTTGTTTATTCTATTATCCAATGTTTTGTATTTTTATATTGTTAATAGAAATTTTTATTTGCATATTACTTTATTTAATATTTTTGTCTGCTCGCCTTTTTTTTTGTAATAAGAGAAGATAAATATATTTTGTTAATCTTGCAATATTTTTATTTTTAATTTTATTTTATTGTTGTCACTAATATTATCTGAATTTTAATGAATAAAAGCTCTATTAAATTAAAGGGATTTATATAGTCATCAAATAACTTTGTTGTTATGTACTTTTTTTATTATATTATCCAATATTTAATATAATTGTTAATAGAAATTTTTATTAGCATATTACCTTGTATCTACCTCTTTCTTTTTGTGATATAATAGAAGATGTATAGTTTACTACTCTTGAAATATTTTTTTATTTTAAATTTTATCATATTGTTCTCAATAATACTATCTGAATTTTAATGAATAAAATCTCTATTAAGTTAAAAAAAGTTGTATATTCATTGAATAATTTTTTTGTTATGTATTTTTTATTATATTATCAAATATTTAGTATTATTGCATTGTTATGAAATTTTTATTAGCATATTATTTTGTTATATATTTTTTGTCTACTACTTTCTTTTTATAATATAATAGAATATATATATATATATATATATATATATATATATATATATATATATATCATATTTTTATTTTAAATTTTATCATATTGTTCTCAATAATAATATCTGAAATTTAATGAATAAAATCCCTATTAAATTAATGAGACTTATAGGGTAGGGGTGCTTATCGGTAGATTGTCAGATAATTATGCTTAACGGTTCGGCTTAACGATTATCAGATTATTAATGTAGTAATTCGCTAGCCATTCAATAAGAGTCTTCAAGACTACCCATATCGTCATAGACGTATTAACCAAATTTTTAATACCATCAAGACTACTCATACAGACATACACATATCAGTATTTTTTAAATTATATTATCCAATATTTAGTATTATTGTATTGTTAATAGAAACTTTTATTACCACATTACTTTATTTAAAGTTTTGTATGCTACTTTCTTTTTATAGTATAATAGAAGATGTTTTTAATTTATTCTATTACTCTCAATAATATTTTTTGGATAAATAATTTTCTTATTTTTAAAAAGAAAAACAATAATTATTAAAGAAACAAAGAAATTTTATATTGGCACTTTGTTTTTAGTTTTTCATTTTAAAATAATTTAAAAACTCAACTTGAAACTACTTTCTAATTTTAATGGATAGTTTTTTATTTTTCGTTATTTATTATAATATACTTTATTTTATTTTATTATTTTATAGATATTTAAGGTAAAAAGAATAACAAATAATTAATTATTAACTACTTATGCCATGTGGCTTTTTTCTAGTCTGCCACTTGGCTTAAGGAGAGGACTTTTTTCTAGACATATACGTATCTGTATTTTTTTTAATTATATTATCTAAAATTTAGTATTATTGTATTGTTAATAGAAACTTTTATTACCATATTACTTTATTTAAATTTTTGTATGCTACTTTCTTTTTATAATATAATAGAAGATATATATATTTTTTATTTATTCTGTTACTCTCAATAATATTTTTTGAATAAATTAATTTTTTTAAAAAGAAAAACAAAGATTATTAAAGAAACAAAGAAATTCTATAATAGCACTTTTTTTTTTGTAATTTTAGTTTTTTATTTTAAAATAATTTAAAAACTCAACTTGAAATACTTTCTAATTTGAATGGATAGTTTTTTAATTTTCTTTATTTATTATAATATACTTTATTTTATTTTATTACTTTATAGATATTTAAGGAAAAAGAAGTAACCAATAATTATTATTAACTAAGTAACTAATTATTAATTACTTATGCCATGTGATTTTTTTTTAATCCGTCACTTACCTTAAGGAGTAAACTTTTTCCTCTCCTTTTAATAATATATAAATATATATTACACTTTTATATCTTAAAACTTTTTACTCTTCAACTTTAGATTTATCCTCAGTGACATGCTCTTCTAGTTATAGAAATGGTTTAGTTTGCAAAATCTAATGATAATTTTGGAGTGTACCAAAAAAATATTTACTCTTAAAAGTATGTGCTCAGTCAAACTGCACCATATAAAATGAAACAAATATTTATTTTGTTTTAAAAAATTACTCTTACTTCTCTAATAAGTGGAGTATTATTTACGTGAAACTTTTAATAGAGAGATAAATATATAATTTAGATAAATATTTTCTAATAAAAGGTATCATTTTTCCGTATCAATTTATACGATGCACTTCTTTTGTTATGTCCAAAAATTGATACTTATTCAAACTCTTTTATATAACCTTGTTTCAATAATTTATAATCACATAAATATTTATAATTTATTTTAGATTATAAATTTTATTTTTTTTATCCAATCAAACAAACACATAAATTGGCAGGAAAGGAGACTTTTAAAGAGCATATAAAGATGTTTAAATTAAAAACATAATGTAGTTATTAAATTCATGTGACTCGAGAGTTTGTAATTAAGTATACAGTGTGTGGGGAAGTTATGGTTTAAATGGATAAGAATGAGAGACGTGAATAAGTAACAAAATACAAGTTGTCAGTTCCAAGAGTTATCTGTTTCTTTTTTCGAAAAACAAAATACAGAAAGCAACAAACTAGATTGAATTTTACAGCGGTGATCATCGAACTTGTTGCTTATCGCCGAACTTGTTGCTTCTGCTATGGCGACTGGAGAATCAGACGATTTATCACTGTTCTATTCATTTGGTGATGAGGATATGGACTAGGGTCCTTAAACGTTACGCAACTCCATATGTTTGGCTTGCCTTCTATATATGGTAATCTTCCAATTTTCTAATTTTTTATTCATTTGGCCTGCTGCTTGTTGTATACATGTTTGATTCTGTTCATATGTGCCTATTATGTATTTATGTTGGAAGATTGTGCCTTTTTGTAATCAATATTGTTTGGAAATTGTAAAAGTAGTTCAGATTGATTGGACCAACATTAAATAGAAATCAGAATAATAGTTGTGATTATTGACGAATCCATAACTTAAATTTATTGGGTTCAATCTTTATGTTACTCCGTTAAACCCCTTGCACTTTAAAGTTATGGGATCAAAAAATTAATATTTAGTGCAATTTTGATGATTTTTCAGATATGTATATCTAAGAATTGTATTAAAATTATTGGGTTCAATTATAGTTTGTCACACATTCAACGGTGCGGCCTAGTGGCCAATTGAACGTGTTAGAACCATGAGATCTCAGGTTCACTTTCGAATGGAGACACAAATACTAGATGATTTCTTCCCGTTTATCCAAGCCTTTGTGGATAGAGTTACTTGGTATATGCTGATGCTGAGAAGTAGCAACTATCCCGTAGAATTAATCGAGGGACGTACAAGCTAGCCCGGACCCACGATTATAAAATAAAATAAAAAACTACACCTGGTTATGTTCGAGGCACCACGTTCAAGACTAAAAGAGTAAAGTAAGGAAACTAGAGAGTGAACTAAAATTGTGATCACGAGGCCAATGTACCACAATCCGGATCCTCACTTAAACAGTCCTATTAGTAGGGTTCTAGGCTACGGTCATGCCCTTACACAATGACCCTCGGACATGTTTGTCACGATCCGAAATTTCAATCACGGAGTTGTGGATGGCGTCCAACATTCACTTGCTAGGCAAGTCAATATTAGCTAAATAATTAACTAATTTTAACAGTTTAAAAGCAGAATAATGAAAACTAACGATTTATAAACTCTGAAATATAGGAAATAAATACATAAGTAACACAGTTTGTACTAATCCTAGAAATCCGTAGTCATAAGTACATGAGCAATTAGAATTGTACAAATATGGTATGAATGAAATACATTTGTTTGAAAAAAATAATCAATAAAAACGGGATAAAAGAGGACTTCAGGGATTACGTACGCCGTGAAGCTCTACCTCAAGTCTCTTGAGCATGTCGGATCCGAGAAAACTCCACTACGTGCCCTTGGGACCAAAACCGGGATCTGCACAAGAAGTGCAGAAGTGTAGTATGAATACAACCGGCCCCATGTACTTTATAAGTGTCGAGCCTAATGTCGACTGTGGCGGAGGCAGGATCTCCGCGAAGGGGGTTCAAAAAGAAAAAAGTTAAAAACGATTGTAGCTAGTGGGAGTTGAAACTATGACCTTACAAAGGTTTGAACTCCCTTGACCACTAATCTACACTTTTGGGCTATGTCAAGGGGATTCAAAACTTAATATATAGAGGTAAAAAACAGATTGCGTGTTATATATATAGTGTATTTTTTCGGCGAAGGGGGTTCGGGTGAACCCCCTTCCGCCCCCCTGAATCTGCCCCTGAACGTCGACGAAGTAGTAACGAGTCTATGACAAGACACTCACTATAAACCTGTACGAATAATAAATGAAATACAACATAAATATATAGAAAACAACTAAACTCATTAGAACGGGACCCGAAGGTCAACTAATAGAGGGCCCCAGAATAACATCATTACAACATCCTCACATCACAGTACAACCATAGACATTTATTCAAGCCTTGATGGATAGAGTTACCTTGTATATGTTGTTGCTGGGAGGTAGCACATTTCCCGTGGAATTAATTGAGGTGTGTTCAAGTTGGCCTGGACTTCACGGTTGTAAAAAAAAATTACGCATTCAATCCTGATTGCGGTCAAGGAACCACATTTGAGACTAAAAAGTATATGAAGGAAATTCGAGTGATCTAAAATCGTGATCATGAGACCAATGGACCACAATCCTGATCTTCAGTTAACGGTCCTATTAGTTGGGTTCTAGGTTAGAGTCGCCCTTAAACAATGACCCTCGAATATGCCATTCGCAATGACAAGAAGTGACACATTATCCCTTGGCATTGTTGTTGGTGGAGTTTAAAAGCAATGTGCAAAGCGTGACAATGCAAATGTTTTCTATCTCAAGTGTGTCGGCTGACAACTTGGATATTGCAGCTAAGACAAGCATCTTATTAAGGTTGGTGAGCAAGCAGGCAAAGGCATGTGCCAAGGCAAGTGTGAATTGTGGGTTGTGGCATGTGCGTACAACATATGCGTGCATTGGTGTTTAGCATGCGCGTGGCATTATTTGAGGCAGACATGTGGCAAAGAGTTGTTGCTACTCAAGGTGTTCTCCCACGATCTTAGGAGACCCTAAAATGTGGCCAAGTAATTGGCGATGCAACTGTATGTGATTCTTCTAATGATTGAATATCATGTGTCCCTTTCCCTGACTGCATGTTATTTCTTTATATTGTTGCATGTTACAAAGCTGGCCTAGATACCAAAGTTACCAAAAAACTACACCCGATCCTAATTGCGGCCAAGGCACCATGTTCGAGACTAAAATAGTAAAGGAAGGAAACTTGAAAGTGAACTAAAATCGTGATCGTGAGACCAATGGACTACAATATTTATCCTAGTTAAGTGGTCCTATTAGTAGGGTCCTAGGCTACCGTCACACCCTTAAACAATGACCCTCGGACATGCCATATACAATCACAAGGAGTGGAATGTTGTCCCTTGGTTTTGGTGTTGGTGGACTTTAAAAACAATGTGCAAAGTGTAGGCAATGCAAGTATTGTCTATCTTAGTGTGTGTGAGCTGAAAACTTAGGTGTTGCAACTAAGAGAAGCATCTTATCAAGGTTAGCAAGAAAGCATGCAAAGACATGTTCCAAGGCAAGTGTGAGTTATGGGTCGTGGCATATGTTTGTATCGGATGCGTGCATTGGTGTTCAACATGACCATGGATGCACGTGGCATTGTCTGAGGCAGAAATGTGCCAAAGCGTTACTGCTACTCAAGGTGTTCTCCGACGATATAAGAAGACCCTAAAATATGGCCAAGCAGTTGGCATGTCAATTGTTTGTGATTTTTCTAATGATTGAATATCGTGTGTCCCTTGACCCTGTTGGCATGTTGTTTCTTTATACAAGTAACTACTTTAACTAATGAATTCGAGGCTAAGGCAAGAAAATAAGAAAAACGCCCAAAAAGTCTCCCTGGGCCCACGACTCGAAATTGGTAAAAGTTACCAATTTAGAACACCCATTCACTCACGAGATCACTCGTATTAAAATCATCTAAATCCGATGTCTAAAACCCGTTGGCTCGGACTCCGTAGTTATCAAAAAACAATTTACACATGGTCCTGGTTGCGATCAAGGCACCACATTCGAGACTAAAGGAGTAAATGAAGGAAACCAGAGAGTGAACTAAAATCGCGATCATGAGACCAATAGACCACAATCCTAATCCTCAGTTAAACGACCTTATTGGTAAGGTTCTAGCTATATACACACCCTTAAAAAATAACCCACGGACATTCCATATGTAATGACAAGGAGTGGCACGGTGTCCTTTTACATTGATGTTGGTGGACTTTAATAGCAATGTGCAAAGGGACAATACAAGTGTTGTTTATCTCATATGTGTCGGCTGGCAACTTGGTTATTGCAGCTAAGACAAACATCTTATTAAGGTTGGCAAGAAAGCAGGCAAAGACGTGTGTCAAGGCAAGTGTGAGTTGTGGGTTTTGGCATTTGCGTGCAACATACACGTGACATTGGTGTTCAGTATGTGCAGAGAATGTGCGACGTACATGTCAAAGCTTTGTTTGATGCTCCCTGATCGATTGGGTGCCAAGGATAGCAAGTGGCATAGGCATGCCTCACACATGAGACAATAATGCGGTTGTAAATCAAATGGTTATTGGCATTGTTTGAGGCCGATATGTGGCAAAGAGTTGCTGCTAGCCAAGGTGTTCTCCCACGATATAAGGAGATCCCAAAACGTGGTCAAGCAGTTGGCGATGTCAACTACATTTGAATTTTTTAAAGACAATATCATGTGTCCTTTGCCCCTACTAGCATGCTATTTCTTTATATTTGTTAAATAGTTATATGTGAATAATTCTAGTCCCATATGTAGTAGGAGTATAACATGTATTATATATATGACTCATTGTATCATTGTTAATAAGTCAATAATATAATTTTTCCCGTGTATTATTTCTCACATGGTATTAGAGCGGCAGTGAGAAAACATCCGAGAAAGAAAATCCAGCCAAAACAATCGTTGTGCTTCAATTCCGGAGACCTTTTTAGGGTTGTTTTTCATCAAAAAGTTTCTGGCAGTGTCGTGCAATAGCCAACAAATTAACAAGGTCCCCCAACCCTAGACAACTAAATCCTAAAGAGAATCTCCGGCAACAGAGTCTCTACGCGCTCATCAAAGGTTTTGTTTCCCGGCGGGATTTGTCCCATGCGCCGGCGTGTGGGACCTCTTCCAGCCATATTTTGGCCGACCTTTGAGACAGTTTTTTCGCAAGGCTTTTTCGACTCTACCCATTCAAGTTTCATCACATTCCGACAACCATTTTATTTTCCGGCGACTATTTGCAAATTTCAGCGACTGCTCCGGTTCTCGACGGCTACAGTGTATTTGTTGTGTTGCTTCTTAATTTTTTCTATGACCTAACATAATTTTGGACCAACTTTTCCACCAATTTTGTGACTTCGTAAATATTTGATCCAACCATGTATTCGGGACTTGATGTTTTTGGTTCTAAAAATAGTGGAGTTAGAAAAGCTGCCTTTATGATTACTTCTGAACCCCTACTTGGAAGTTCAAATTATTTATCTTGGGCCTTGTCTGTGGAGTTGTTGTGTAAAGGTCAAGGTGTTCAAGATCACTTAACCAAAAAGGGTAGTGAGGGAGATGAAAAGGCAAAGCACAATGGGAAAAGATCGATGCTCAGTTATGTAAAATCTTGTGGCGATCTATTGATTTCAAGTTGATGCCTTTGTTTTGTCCATTCCATGCATGTCATTTAGTTTGGGAAAAGGCTCGTGCTTTATACACTAATGACATATCTCGTTTCTACGTTGTGATATCGCGGATGATAAATTTGAAGAAATAGGAATTGGAATGTCGACTTACTTGGGACAAGTACAAGCAATCATGGAGGAATTTGAGAAGTTGATGCCAGTTTCTGCTAGTGTTGAAAATAAACAAGAGCAAAAATAAAAGATGTTTCTAGTTCTTACATTCGCTGGACTTCCTAATGACCTTGATTCAGTGCGTGACCAGATTTTGTCTAGTCCGATTGTCCCTACAGCTGATGAACTATTTTCTCAATTACGTCGTTTTGCTGCAGCGCCCAGTCACATAGTGATCTCATTACACACATCTGACTCCTCTGGTCTCGCATCCCAGACTATGGAGAATAGACGAGTCAGAGGTCGTTTTGGAAGGTCTCGACCTAAGTGTTCCTATTGTAATAGGCTTGGACACACCCGAGAGTTACTCTTTGCATGGTCGACCACCTAAAAATGCTCATGTTGCTCAAACAGAGACTGCATTGCTTGAAAACATGGCGTATGTATTTGCTGGGAACCAAGTTTTGTGTGCGGGCCAATAATGTGGGTGACGTTTTCTTTAGCACATAAAGAAAGTTGTCCCAAAGCAAGCTAGATAGAAATAATTCGTGACGCAATATGGCTTTGTGTGAGCACAAGTATAGCAAGTACAATCAAGTGGCGAACGCTCTTAGTCAATAAAGGTATTTTCTACTATCCACCCTATCGCTATAGTAGAATCTAATATGTTGGGTAACATAAAACTTTTACAACCAATGATCCTAAGCATGGAAATTAAAGGAATTTGTGAACAATGGCATTGTTAGACAGTATTGAATCGAGGATGATCTATTGTATTTCAAGGGAGGGAGAATTTTCTTCACTCAAATGGGTGGTCTGCAGCGTGACTTGTTGAAAGAAACGCATGATACCCCATGGGCTAGGCATCCTGGTGTGGAGGGAATGTTGGCATTGTTTTCTTGTTCCTAGGCCAAAAAGGGAAGAAGGCATAGAGTGGTATGTCAAACTTGTTTTGTGTGCCAACATGACAAGATTAAAAGGAGAAAGGAAACTAGTTTGTGACAACCTTTATCTCCTTTGGAACATACATGAGTTTATGTTTCCATGGACTTCATTGGTGGACTTTGCTGAAAGTTAATGGAATAACTTAAATCTTGGTTGTAGTAAAGTATGTTATATCCATCCCGAACCTTGGTATGTTGTTGCTAATTTGCACAGAAATATGTTGAAGTATTTTGGTGTGCCTCATGACATTGTGAGTGATATAGATGCTCAATTCATTTGGTCGATTTTGGATGTCCCTTTTTAACATGGTGGGCACAGACTTGGAGTATTTCACTGGCAATTACCTACAGACTAATAGGCAGATCGAGAGCACAAACCGCTTGTTAGTGACAACAAATAAAAACAACTGGGAGTTATCACACACGCCCCGATTTTACTATAATCTGAACGGGTAGTGAGCAATTGAGATGAGTCTCTTTGAGATTGTGTTGGTCAACAACCTATTATCATATTGATTTGTCAAGAATAAGAATGGTGGTAAGTGTCCCACAACATATGACTATGCAAGAAACATCCAAGAGATGCTTAAGAAGGCTCGAGACGGCTCGAGGGAAGCTTCAAATGCATAGAGAAGTATGTTGACTGAAAGCTTAGAGTTCGATGTGAGTGACAAGGTGTTGCTGAAATTGACTCCAGATTTAAAAGAAAATCAGTAGCAAAACATTGCATAGGGGATTGATTCCTAATTATGATGAACCTTTTAACTTCACACAAAAAACGTGTGACGAAACTTTTGAAGTTGTCAAAAAAGTTGGGAATGTGGTATATCTGCTTAAGCTGCCTGAATAGTGTATGGTGCATCCTACTTTTCATTTGTCTCTTGAAACCATTTTATGAAGATGCTAAAGACCCTTCATGGAGGTGTTCCAAGCGTGCTCCACTACCTACTATGCCCAAACAATTCATGGAGGATGTTGAAAGGATCCTTGGCCATAGGACGTTTGGCATGAGTGAGAAGCATAGGTGGACAAAGTTCCTTTTTCTTTAGTAGGGTGAGTCAAGGTGGATTATACTTAGGGAAGACAACACTACCTTGTGTCAATTTGAAAATAAAGTAGGGAACTACTTGAAGAAGACAGTTCAACAATGGCGTTGAGTTCAACTGGTGGGGTGGTCTGTCGCACCTCTAAACATTGACCCTCAGACATAGCATAGGCAATGAAAAATGGTTGTATGTAGTCACTTTGTATTAGTGGACTTCACAAGCAATATATATAGTGTGGGAAATGCAAGTGTGTCTAGCTTAGGTGTGCCTGGTACTCGAGGCAATGCGACTAAAGCTAAAGCTAAAGCCTTGAAGAAGGGAAGCAGTCATGTTGAAGTTGGCGTTCACACAAGCAAATATTGGTGCAAAGGCAAAATAAGGTGTGGGTGTGGTATGTGCGTGGCATGAGTGTGGAGAATGTGCTGAGCAATGCAATATAATACATGTGCGAGGCGTGCATGTCAAGACCTTGTCCCTTGGCTCCAAAATTAGCAATTGGGCTCGAAGGGAAACATGTGGCATACGCATCCCTTGCACATGAGATGGTTCAATAGTTATAAGTCAAATGATTGTTGACAATTTTTTTGCTAAAACTTTTTCAGAAGTATTCAAAGTGTCTAAGGCAAACATGAGGCAAAAGGTTGCTACTACACCATGTATCTTCTTTCGATCTAAGGAGACCCTAATACGCGCCCTAGGAATTGGGGGGTATCGACTGCACATGATTTTTGAACGGCTAAATACCAATTGTCTCTTTCCCATTTGTCTCTATTGTTGCTTGTCTGCTAAGATATTGTGTATCATGAGACTTTTCAACTTGTGACTCTTTTTGAAATTGAGAATCAATAAAATCGCTGGGTGATTGACCCGTACCTATAGGATCCTTATTGTTCTTTGTCGCGTAAAATAATTCCAAGTTTCCGAAGAACCCAATGTGCGTTATCCTAATTTCCCTTTGGATAAATAATAAACAGTTCCCTACTTCTCTATGACTAATGGTAAGCATATGGATCTCGACAGAATGGTGTTCTCCGACTATGTTTCCATTTGTATACTAGACGTAGATGAACTGAGACAAGCTATTCTTGATTAAGCTCACTCCTATAGATACACTATATGTTCCGGGGCCACTAAGATGTACTATGACACGAAGTAATTGTTATTAATGAGAGGGGATGAAGAAAGATGTCCCTAAACTTTGTTTCTAGTTGTTCAACTTGTGAGTAGGTTAAGGCCGAGCTTCAACGATTTGCAAGACTATTACAAATGGGAAAGAATTACCATGTGTGTTGCACTTTGCTACATTGGGACCTTAAAGGTTGTTATGTAAGTAATTGTGAATTGGCTAACAAAGTCAGCATACTTCTTACATGTTGAAACTATGTACACCTGATCGAGATATACACGGATATACATGAACAAAATTTTCGACTCCACGGAGGATATAGTACCCATCATCTTTCAAAAAGTCACAATTCACCTAATGCTTTTGGAAATCTTTCAGAGAAACTTTGGGTACATGAGCAGACCTCAGTGCCACATTTCATCCACCGGTGAATGACAATCTGAGTGTACTACATATCTTGGAGAAAATGTTAAGAGCTTGTATCCTTGATTTTAGAGGTAGTCCGGACGAATACTTATTTATAACTGAATGCGCTTACTATAATAGTGTTGGGGCAAGTATTTAAGATGGCTTCATACAAGTTCTTGTGTGGTTGGGGTCCTTGTTCCCTATCAAATGGTTTGGAGCCTGAGAGGATAAGGTGTAGGGACCAAACCTAGCATGTGAAGCTATTGATAAGGTCCAGTTAATCAAGAAAAGATTGTCCAATATACAAAGGAAACAAAAGTCTCATGCAGATAGGTGGAGAAAGAGACTTAGTGTTCTTTATCAGAGATTGAGTATTTTTACGTGTTTCACTTATGAAGAGCGTGATGCGAATTAGGAAAAGAAGGAAGTTAAGTTTGAGATTTAAAGGGCCATATGAGATAGTTGCTCGAGTGGGAGTCATGCCTTATCATATATCATTTTCATCCGGGTTGATTCTCATTCATCCAATATTTCATATGTTTATATTATGGAAGTATACAATGTATCCTCTTATTTGGTTTTGGCTATGCAACTTGATTAATTTGTCTTATGAGGAGATGGTTGTGTCTATTACTGATAGGTATACTACAAGAAATATGGTTTTTAGTGACAATGTTCTGTGACAACCTCTTTAGTCACCACAAAAAGTAAGTTTCGAATTACCACAATAAGTGATGGTTTCAGAAGTAAACTCTACGTCACCGTTTTGAGTAGCAATCTACCTTAAATTTATTTTGTGGGGCATTTGTTTACTTTTTGTACCGAAATTAGTCGCCACAAAAGCTAATAATAAAACAAATTAGCTTTTGAAGCGACGAAGCTCACCAAAAAAGTAAATAAATGCGCCACACAATAGATTTAAGGTAGATCGCTACTCAAAACGGGGACATATAGATCACCGCTGAAATTGTGGTGACTAGGCACTTACTTTTGGTGGCGACTTAAGAGATCAACACATAACGCCCCCACTGAGAATCTTATTTCCTGTAGTGGTAGTAAGGAAGTGTCGTCAAAAGACATTGCATTCATAAAATCATGTGGAAAAACACATTTATGAAGAGGCTACGTGTAAAGATGAAGAGGAAATGCGAGCCAAGTATCATTATATTTTGGTCCACAAGTAGGCACTTGTTCTTAAGTTAAGCGATTTATTTTCATAAAGAGAGTATGTAATACCACATTATTAAGGGCATTTAAGTCATTAGCCAAAAAACCAATGTAAAAGGGGAGGGGGGAGAATGAACCTAACATACATATCAAAATGGGCTTATTGAAATAAAACCGGAAAAGAAGAACACCTAGAAAAGCTTTGGTTAACAAAGTGATTTCCATTTTAATATGTGTTTTAGGTCAAACATGAAACTGAAAGGGTTGGGTATAGTGAATTTGTTCTTGATTGAATCTATATAGGGATACAATGATAATATTCCTAAAAATTTTTACACTAAATCAATATAATGTATTATAGATTGGTTAAAGAAAGTGCTTTGGATTGCTCGTGGTTGATATACTTGAGCTATAGATGATTCTACTGTGAGTGATGAACCTTGCTGACGAGCGTAAATTCATTGTACAATAGATAAAGTATGTGCTTGTAAAAAATAGTATAACTCATTGTCAATTCATGAGGATTGGGTTTCTAATTAACTAATGAATGTTTTCCAAACACAACTTGAGAAATTAGATAGGATTGTGAAGGATTCTAATAAAATTTAACAACTACAACAACATACCAGTGTAATCTCACAAGTTGGGTCTCGGAGGGTAGTGGGTATGCAACCTTACCACTGCCTTTTGTAGGTAGAGATTGTTTTTAATAGATCCCTAGTTCAAAGCAAACATGCATTATCACAATAGAGAAAGAAATGCATTAGTGAAAAAGTCAAGAAGTAATAACAACAATAAGATAATAGAAAACCAAAACAAAAGCAACATCATGTAGTAATAAGAATTTAAGAATAATGGAATACGAGAATAATGTTACTATTACTGGAATGAAAGAAAAGACGCTCAACTGCCTACTAACGTTTTACCCTAATTCTCGACCTCCACACTCTCCTATCAAGGGCCCTGTCCTCGGTAAACTGAAGATGCGTCATGTCCTGTTTAATCACCTCTCCCCAATACTTCTTAGGCATACTTTTACCTCTCCTTAGACCCATCATTGTCAATCTCTCGAACCTTTTCACTGGGGCATCCGGACGTCTCCTCTTCACATGCCCGATCCATATCAGCTTCATTCCCTGCATCTTGTCTACCACGAAGGCTACGGTTACATCATCCATCTCAACATCCTCATCTCCGCTATTTTCATCTTTACATGAGAGTTCTTGACTAATAAACACTCCGCCAAATACAACATGGTCGGTCTAACCACTATTTTGTATAACTTACCTTTAAGTCTTGGTGGGACGTTCTTATCACACAAGACACTAGGTGCTTGCCTCCATTTCTTCCACCCCGCTCCAATATGATGTGTGCCATCCCGTCGATCTTCCAGTTGCCTTGGATTACTGACCTATGGTACTTGAAACTTCCTCTCTTAGAGATGACTTGTGAATCCTGCCTAATTTCCACGTCAACCTCTTGAGTTACGTCACTGAACTTGCACTCCAAGTATTCTGTTTTAGACTTGCATAACCTGAAATCTTTAGACTTCAGAATCTTTCTCCAAACCTCCAGCCTAACGTTAATTTCGTCTCACGTCGCGTCAATCAGTACTATGTCATTCGCAAATAACATGCACCATGACACATCCCCTTGAATGTGATGCGTCAATACATTCATTGCCAAGGCAAATAATCTAAAATTAAATTTAACTAGAAAAAAAAATTAAAGTTATTAGTTAACATAACAAGCTCGATATTGATTTCACATATGATTAACATATGGCTCCATTCCTCCTCCACCTAATTACTTTCTAAGTTATGAACGCCTCTCTCGATTACACCCAATTATTGTAGCATCTTCACTAAGTGTAAATCTCTCGATTGTACAAATAGTAAAGGTATTATGCCCTAAGTGTTGTAGATGGTTGACTAACTAACTCTTGGTCTGACGATTGGATATGGACCCTTTCGAGTCTACTTACTGTAGCTCGGGAAGAAAAACGTCGTCTATGCGTTCCCTGTTGCTCCGATCTCCCCTACGCCTAGGATGGTGTTTGGGCCTAGAGCCATAGTTAGTATATATGGTCACAAGTAAGGGCATGACTAGTCTCTACTACCATTTACGACGAACAAGTAAATTATGATCAATCAAGCACATCCGAAAAAGTAAAGGACTCATACACGTTTTTCACTTACAAGTTTAAAATTGCTCTAAGAAACGTCAATCAAATCAACAAAGATGCAATGACGAAATTAATCCATATATTTAAATCATAACATTCATCTAAATCCTACCACAAGAAATCCACTCTATAGGAATGGTTCAATTCAAATAAAAAGTACTAAAGCCACAAAAGTTCATGGGTGCATAGAGAAAGCAAAATGTTGGAAGAAAGTCCTCTCAGATGTTGAACTTCATATTTGTAACCTTGACTTTTGTGATGAATCCTCGAATCCTAGCTTTAGCCTACCAATGTGTTTCAAAAGTTCCTCAAAAAATTCGAACTTCTATACCTCTTAAAACTACCATACCTTAGGGTTCGACTCTACTGTGGTAAAAATTGGCACTGCAACACCATTTGTTATCGCTGGAATATTTTTTGAAGTTTGGCCACCATCGTGATGGTGAAAATTTGTGTTAACGCTATTAATATTATGGTGCAAAATGGGACCTCCATAGTTTGTTGTTTTTCTCCATCTCAAATTATTTTGGTATTCATTTCCATATTTTCCAAGCAACAAGATGGATAAAATCTTTATATTTAGAACTTGCCAAAATATGTATTCTACAATTTATATTCATATTGTGTTGATTTGGATTTTACAGACGAAATATCTTATCGTATAACTTAAAATATTGAGACCAAGTTTTTAATGAATTATATGGATCTTTTTTGTAACTATGTTGATGTCGAACTATGTTGATGTTCTATAGTAGAATGTTTTTTTTGAGATGCTTTATCGTTATTTTAAATGCTTTTGTCGTCAGTGGAGATGTTTTTCCGTTGCGCTGAAGATGTAACTACAAGTACTGAAATGAATTTACCACTGCCTAAGATTTATTTATCGTGGCAAGTATTTGTGCTAAAATTTGCTATATATCTTTATATGATATGAACCGAATAACTGAGTTGTATTTTTTTATGAAATTTTTGATATGGATACTTTGTATTTTACAATTATAACACTCGTTACTAGAAAGTAGAACTTGTATACCACTGTCGATATTCCTTGAGTGAGGACCACACCCATGATTTGATTCCCCTGCTAAGACGCTCTGCAACTTGTTTTGGTTAGCCCTCGATGTATAGAGCATGTCCTTTACTTGGTTCGCTCTAGTAAACCTCTCAATGTACGTAGTTGACTATGACACCGTATTGTTACCTTGTAAATGATTTATTCACGATACAATATATGAACATTTATCGTTATTAGGGAAACACATTTCTACTATATTTTATGAATATACACTCTAAAAAAACTATGGTTTATGAATACTATGTACTGGCATGTTTCCTGGCTTGTCTTCATATAGAATGGTTGTTGGCAAGCGCTATCAACTCAATAAGCTAGCTAAATCATTTTATAATTATTATTGTTTTACAGAGACAACTAGTGACATAGACGAGAATGTCCCAATCTAGAACTCGTGAAGTTGATTGTACTGGTTAACCTCATATTGTTTTGCACTATGGAAATTTATTGTCGTCATTCCATTTAAAATCTTAGAAATGCTCATTTGGTTAGTATTATGAGTACTTTGGTTATCGTAACACGTTTTGTTGAGGTGTGTGACCATCTTATCTAAAAGGTTAAACTGTAAGAGAAAGAACACTTTATTTACTTACTTGTCTCTTCAACACGCCCCTCACGTGTAGGCTTCATTCATTGTTTTCATTGGCCAAGCGCGTAGAAATTCCCTTTTTATAATGGTGGGGGTGAGACTCGAACCTATGACGTATGCCTACTCTGATACCATATTGAAGTTGTGTCCATCTCATTTAATAGCTTAAGTTGTTAAAGACAACACACTTTATTTACTTAATTGTCTCTTCACCACTTTTAAATGTGCATCAACTTTCTTATATTATTATTTTGGAGATTAACCTACTTTTGTTGTGTTGCAAATGAGAGGTTGGTGCTGGTGGTGACTTCTTTTGACCGATTCTTATTGTGTTGTATAGTTTTAGCTTGCAACTGGGAAATTTGGATAGCTCTACATATAGCGAAAATTATATCCGATTTTTTGTAAAATTATCGGCTTGTTAGGGGCTCTACCCTTGAGCAGAGGTCATGTCTCTAGGTTGGATTATGACTGCATTTTCTCAGTTTAAAGGACGGAGATGGAAGTGAAATTGGAAGTAATGCAGCAAAGGTGGAGGCTGGAGTCGCTAAAAAAACAGGGTTATTGCGGCGGTCATATTACGACGGTTTTAATGAACCGCCAAAAAATGAAACATATGCGATATAGTAAGACACCATATTTAATATTTTATAACGGCGATGCTTTCTCAATTTACGGCGATTCGAACCGCCGCTAGCCTTTTTAGTATTTTACAATGAATTATCTTCCTTTAACATATTTGGTATTCCCAACACTTAATTATTTAGAACTCCCGGTCAGGTCATATATCTTCCTCCAAATCCCTCTTTACCAATCTTCAGAATACGACCTCTTTCCGTACACGCCATGGCCTTCTCCTTCTGTGTGTGTCGATTTCACCTCATGGAATTCGTTTAGCTTTTGGTAAGGTGTCATTTCAAACTGTGTGTGTAATTCGTTTCACTCATTGGATTCCAATTGCCAAATTTGCTGTCTATTTCACAGATTTAAGGCTGGATGTGTGTTTATTAGATGGAGATCAGTTTAAATTATTGATTTCAACCGTTGATTTTGCTGATTTAGCCGTTGATTTCACTGATTTCTACCATTGATTTTACTATCTTACCCGTCGATTTCACTGATTTAAGACGTGCATGTGTGCATTTTGAATGTGGATTAATTTAAATCACTGATTTTAGTCGTTGATTTTATTGGTTTAGCCGTTGAATTCACCGATTTTAGCCTTCGATTCCACTGTTTTAGCCGTCAATTTCATTAGTTTACCCGTTGATTTCATTGATTTTAACGGTGGATTTTACTGATTTAGCTGCTAATTTTACTGGATTAGATGTTGATTTCTCTCTTTTGTTTGCTAGGGTTTATGCATGTTTGGTAGTATAGTAATTTTCTCCCAATTTCTATTTTAATAGTTTTCTTTCTCCTTTCTTTTAGTGTTGGGTCTAGTTTTTGTTTATTTTCCGTTCAATTGGTTTGATATTTGGATTGTCCTCGTATTGTATGTACTTAATTGTATATTTTTAATTGTTCTTCATTCTAATATTAACCTAAATATTATATATGGGCTTGATAGGTAGGTGAATGATCAAAAACTGTTGTTGAAGCTATTGGGATCAACGTCGACAGTAAGTATGGCTATTCAGTCT
>ML289889.1:4434-56013 GCA_005239495.1 Nicotiana undulata | reverse complement strand
AAGACTAGATAAAATGTACGTTGGTGCTCGGCAAATATGGCTCGGGTGCTAGTCATGATCCTCTAGTTTGGGTCGTGACATTTATGGTGTGAATATCATGGGACCAAAGGTCACTAGACAGGGGACTGTCGGCATCTGCACGAGGAGGTGGCAACATTACTGAAAAACAAAAATCTCTAAAGAATTTTAAAATGGTCGGGCTAAAAACGACTATGGTTGTACTCATGACAATGCAGAACATTCAAAAGTGCAGAGAAGATCCCCCACACTTGACAATCAACATGATTTGGGGGGGGGGGGGGGGGGGGACAATATTAATGGTGTGACATTTTCGGTGGAAAAAAGACGAAGGTGTTAGTGATCCACAACTAGAGACTCCGGGAAGTCGCTGAGGACGACATTACTTTCATAGAGGAATACGCATATAGACTACTATTGTCATACAATGATGCATTGGTAATCTCTTTAAATGTATTATATATTAAAATTAAACATGTTCTGGTGGACTTAGAAACTTCTGGCAACTTCATCCAATGGATAGTGTTGGAGTAAGCCAAGCTCTGCAAAAGCATCATTCTGGCCATAAAACACTTCACTAGGTTCAACCTAGCAAGTTTTGCAACTTGAGGAGAGATCCTGCTACCCACGAATGTCGTGGGGTGATGAAGAAGACATTTTTTGAGGAGGTGGACGGCGATATGGGCTACAATATTGTCATGGGGAGATCTTGGTTGCACAAGATTAAGGATGTGACATTACCATATCACCAGTTGCTAAAATTCCTAACTCCCAAGGAAAGTAAACAAATAAGAGGCGACCAACCAGCAGTAAGGGAAATGAATGCAATATCAGTTTCTAGTAGCAATGGGAAGAAGCATACGACATAGCAATTACAGGAACTGGCGCATATTCACAAGCCGAGTGAAGTTAACCAAGGGGAGGAGTCGTCGAAATTCTATCAGGTACCAAGATATTTCCAAGTACCAGAAGAAACAGATGTAACAAAATCCACGACAGAAGAACTAGAACAAGTCGTATTGTGCGAAGAAATATTGGAAATGAAGTTCCACTTGGGGACAGGACTACACCCTGAGCTCAGGTATGGATTGATTGAATTTCTTAAACTTAATGTCAATTGTTTTGCATTGTCACATGCGGATATGACCGGTATACTGATAGGGTAGTCTTCGGTTTTGATGATCTAACAAACTTTAAGTCAAGAACCAGATAAAGGACCTGATGTGCAATCAGCACAACCAGTCAGCATGATCTCAAGAAATTTGTGTAGTGTACAGTTGAACTCACAGGAAACAGTTTAGGGACCTGATCCCTTGACATTCCCCTAACAGAAGTACAAGTCAACTTTACAACTTGAAAGCTGTGACAGAAAGTGACTGCCTGTAACTGTGAACGCTAAAGTGCAGCAGTCACTTCCCATTGGTTGAGGAATGTACCAACTAAGCATGGGTATCATTTTTGGGATGTCCTTGAGATATACTATCTTGTTCGGAGACAAACAAGATATTCACTTGAGCATTTACTAATATTCTCCATAGCACTGATGATCTGCCCCAGCATTCAAGACTCAAGTGTATCAAGAACAAGAAGATAACTCCACTAAAACGACCAAGTTTCACTACGTGTTCTTAGGTGTCCTTTAGTTGAGTTGTAATCTTGTATTTTGTTTCTATTGTATCCTATATTTCTTTATTAGAAGCTTTGTTTTAGGAAATACAAAATCATAAACCATCCGTGTTTGTGTTGTGACTAGATTTAGTCATAAGTCAAAGTCTTTGTAACTAAGTTAGTATCAAAGTGGCTTGTAGTAAGTACTACAAGTTAGTGTGTGAAGTCTTTGTAAGAGAGTCATTACAAAGGGGCTTGTAATAGTTGAGATTACAAGTTAGTGAAGTTGAAATCCTACTATTGTAGGTCGTGATTTTTGTCCCCTTGAATTGGTATTTTTACACGTAAAAATCATGTGCCTCTTTTATTTACGGTCTCTATCTGTAACTCTGAGGGAACTGGTAAAGGACCAGGTCTCACTACTGTTGGTGGACTCTTAGAAACTATCAATTGGTATTAGAGCAGGTTCTTTCTAAAAGGCTAACACCTAGAAAGGATATCTAATGGCTGCTCCACCCAACTTTGAAGAAGGACAATTAACATACCGACCTCATAGATTCAATGGTCAATACTACGGGTGGTGGAAGACTCGTATGAATGACTTCATAATGGCTGAAGATTCTTAACTATGGGACATCATTTGTGACTGTCGCGCCCCTTTTTTCCTCCACACGGGTTAGGTACGGAGAGATCGGGTTTATGACATTTTGGACAACTCCTTAAAGGAAGAGGTTTAAGGAAGAGTCGCCACCTAACGATATTTATGGTGCATTAGGAAACCTAGAGTAAATAACTCATGAACTAGTTTGCATTACCAGAGATTGGGTAAGGGCTTGAAGTTATCCCGAGGGGAAGGTGTTAGGCACCCCTCAAGATCCACAAATGTGGTCCCAACCAAGAAGTTTTGTGAATTTGGACGGTGAACAAGTAGCAAGTAAGGTTCATATAAGAGGGGATTTCAAACAAGTATGAAAATCTTTAAAGGTTCTGGGAAACATTAGAATAAACATTTGAAAAGAACTGTCCTAGGTTAAAAGTAATACGAATCACATCAATGCAATACCCGGTATGTCACGCCTCGAAGAGGGGCTACACGTGGTATTAGTGCACCGGTCATCATATCCATATTCTACCTTTCTCGCCCCGTTAAGGTATTTAAAACGCGTGTGTTGGCCATGAAGCTTATTGCATGCTATTACCCATCCCATTCTATAAATCCTAGCGGTTATTTAGGACTACTAATCCTACAAGGCGAGTACTAGGCCGAACCCCTAGGTTTAAAAGGATAAAATTCTAAGCGACATGTAAAACAGCAAATAGGACTACAAATACGGGAACACATAAGGGGAAATAATGGCTCACAGATCCCTCCACAAGTAAACACGTAAATAGCACGTCTCAAACACAATCTAGGTCTCAAAGTCAGGATTTAAAACAGGAGTTTTGAGTTGGAAATCAGTATGGTTTCAACAGTTTAGAAAAGGGAATGCCTTTCTTGAATACCCAGTAATAAAGCAGGAAGTTCAGTAACAACAAAGAAGTTTAAAGAAAAGGAATTGATTAGAAATCTAGTAAATTAAAAGACAGTAGCAGGATTTAAAAGTGCACAGCAGTTTCGATGAAGACCTCAGTAACGCAAATGAAGAACTTTTAGAAAATCTCGGTAAAGCTTGATTTAGAATGACACAGTGATTCAAAGGAGCAAGTGACTTTTGGAAGATCCAGTAGTTTAAAGTAGAGTAGGAACTCAAAGCTGCAGTTTTAGTGAAATTTTTTAGTGAAAAAAGTGAAAGAATAATTTCAGAAATCAGTAGTTCGAAAGCAAAGCAGAGATCTTAAATAAGCAGAATGATTTGTACACATTTCAGAAAAGGGTAAATGGTGTTGAAAATAAAGCAGTTGCTAGACAAAGGCTTTAAGGACCATTCTTTAATACAAGCAAGACATAAACCAGTTGATTTTGGGTTTAATAGATATTAGGCCTAAGGTTTGCCTAGGCGTCTGAAATATATATACATACTGATTATTCGTTTTACAAAAAATTAGTGAAGTGCAGGTCTTAATCTTGTTTTTAAAAGACAAAGGATAATACATTGAAGGCAGTGTTGAGTTTTGCAAAAAACGTTTTAGCCATTTAACTCAGTTTTAGCCAGGTTATTAGATGTACAGTCGATACAGGAGCGTGATTAGACTTAATACGTACTTTCTAGGTGTTCAATAGAATAAAACAGACATGCTGAAGGTAAGGCCCTAGGTAACATGGTATCTAATGCACACATTGATAATTGATTGTTTTTATGTAACCTAAGGCATGATTTCTAGATGAAAATGCAGAGGCAGTAACATTACAATAGTTTTTATTACAGTTATTAGCCGTGAACAGGATTTCTAAGATAAACATGAGTATAGTAGAGATGCTGAAGTAAACAACCTACACATGGTTCTAATGCATGGTATGCATGTCCTAACCATGATACTATTGCACACATAGGTAAAGTAAATCCTTTGGTCATGGTTTCTACCCATACAATATTAAGCATGCATAGTCCCCTCCCATATTCACTATCCAGCCCCCAAGTATTTATTTACAAATTAATACAAACCAAGATCAATAAATTACATCACTTAAAGAAAAATAAGAAGCTAATTCTATAGAGGGCCTTCAATCAGGCCCATATCTTCCAACCTCAATCCTTTCGAGTTTCACAGCCTTTCCTAATCCAGGTGCGTCAAAGTTCCCTAAGGCCCTCGGGGGTCCCTGGCCAATGATCGCACCCAGACACAATTGCCAAGACTTTAAGCATGTGCAGTGTGGAATTACGAGCTTCAGTATGTCAAAGTTTAGAGGGAACTCAAAAGGTTCCCTAAGCAATGCTCACACTGAGGGGGTGGAACCTAAGTTTCTAGGAATAGTGTGAAGTGCCAGAAGTGATGTTGAAAAGAAAAGAAGAGTTTTGAAAGAGACAATATTTGAAAGGGATTCAGTTGGTAAGATTTTACAACTAAAGAGTTGTTTTGGAAAATAGCTTTTGAAAACAGCAGTAGGATCAAATAAGTAATAAACCAGTCATAGAACCCTAAAACAATTTCAGCAATACACAAAGAACAGTCTTCACACAAGGATAATGGGAGTTGGGGACAAATAGATCACATAATAGGTAGAAGTTCTTGCAATTAATGCAGATGATAAGACATAGATTCAAGAATAATTGATCTAACATAGTTGCAGAAAATCAGAGAGACTTTAGGGAATCAGGAAACAGCAGGATAAAACATGACAATAAACAATCTTAAGACACTGGCCTAATAGATGCATACTAGGAATAGACAATGACATATAAGCATTAGTCTAGTTGATTCGATTAAAGCATGAAGATCCCAAAGAGATAAGACATGGATGGCATTCATAGATGAAACAAAGAGATCAAGTGCATGTTGAACAGCGGAACCATATATAGAAGCAAGTTATGAATAATAAGTACTGAAACAAGTAAATGATCATGTTGCTGATGAAACTTTGAAATTAAAATAGGACATACCAGTGAAATGGAAGCAAGCAAAATGAAAGAGCAAGAATAAAAGCACAATGGTTAGCCTTGGCTTATAGCCGGCTAATAGTAGACAAGAGCAAAGACTAAAATAATAGCACAGAGCTTTTGTGTGAGGGAATGTTTTTTTATCACCAGCCTGTGTGTGTGTGAGAAGCTTAGAACAGTGTTCTTGTTCGTTTTTTTGTTTGATGAAAGAGCATGAGTACTTATAGTTGAAAACATGTGATCAAATAAGGTAAGAATCACAAAGGCATAGTAATAAGAGAAGGCAGAATCCTAATCAGTCAGAAATCAATGACACGGTTCCCTTGAATTATGGGATTCAAACTCAAAAATGGTAAAGGCAAAGGTAAAGGAAAATCAGTACCATACTTAAATAAGGAAAGGATTCAGGCCTGTTAAGTCATAGAGAAACTCGGAATCAATTAACTACGGAATCAAGACAATCAATCCCTTAGGTCAAGGGATTCAAATTCAAACGGTAAAATACATAGCCATATAAGAAAAAATCAGTCAAGACTCCACAAGGAGAGAATCAGTTTTACTAAGCAATAGGGTAAACAATTAAGACCAAGTTTCTCCAATTAAGGAGTGATTCAATAGAATAAAATAGTACAGCAAATCAATTAATTTAAACAATCAAATAGCATTCTAGGGTTTTATAGGAACCTTTCAATCAAGCCATCACGTAAGAAGATTAGAATCAGGCAAGAGAGAGTTATAACACCATACTTCAGCATATAAATAAGTAAGACAAACAATCGTAGCAACAAACAGGTCTAGCAACGTTGACAGAAAGAGGCAAGAGATGAACAACATATGAATATAATCACACAGAGATGCCACAAACAAACTAAAGAATCATTCGAAGCATAATAATCACAGAAAACATAACAAGAAATAGGCAGTAGGAAGAACCAAACACAAAGGTCTAAAACAAATTAGGGCTTTTCAACATAGGCAAGTTAAAAAGCGATAAAAGCATAAAATCAGTAGAAATATGAAAAGGAAAAGTTTAAACATAAGGAAGAAATCAGTTTTAAACAAGTGTAGAAACTAAGAGAAACCCTAATTTTAAAAAGTAAGCAAAACGTTTTAAGGCCGGTGGATCTTAAAGATTTAGTTGAGAATAAAGTAAAACATAAAAAAACAGGTATGAATCGTCAAAATAACCATAGATTTAGGAGGTTTAGGCAAAAATTAGGGTTTCATAAGAACCTAGAGGAAGTCGGAGAACCTGGCGCGAAACTCAAAGGTCATGGTGGTTCTGGCATAGTCGTGTAAAAAACCCCACCGGAGAAAGCCGAAAACAACCCAAGCAGTAACCACAGTAGCTATTTGGCATGGTCGAAGCCATTGAAGGCTTCAGAGATGAAGTGAACCGGAGAAAGAAGGTGTCGTGGAGGCTGGTGGTCGAAAGGATTGAGGTCAGAGGTGGCCGAAGAAGAGAGAGGGTCCATCGGAGAAGAAGATCTAAGGAGGCTTCTAGATAAAGCTATAGAGAGTAACAGAGAGATAGAGAGAGATGAAGAGTCTCGAAAATGAGACGGGGGAAGGGGGGTAGGTGAGAGTTAATTATGGAAAGGAGGGATCTGGGCCGTTGATCTTCTTTGATACGGCTCAGATTTAATTAGGGATTGGGCCGGGTATGTATTAGGATTGGGCGTGGTATTTGATTGGGGTTTGGATTGGGTAATTGGGTTGGTTAACTCTGATGGGTTGGGGTTACAATTGGCTAGGTTTTAAAATAAAAGTGGCTAGATATTAAATACCCATAAAATAGATAATTAATTGACTAAAATAGCCAATAATTATATTAAAAAATTAAATCAAGTTAAAATGGTAAAATCAAAGTAATTAACTAATATTAGGTGTAAAAATGCATAAATTACGAATTGAAATAATGCAAAAATGTCCAATAGGGCCATAATTGTAAAATTGAAATTAAATAAGACCCAATTGACTAATTATGAAATAATTGAATCCTAGCGGATAAAAATGATTAAAAATGACATTCCGAGCTAGAAATATTTTAAAATTATTTATAACCTAATTTATGATCTATTATTTAAAATATAAATTATCAGATAAACATGAAAATAATTTAATAAAAATATGAAAAAATAGGGAAAAATACTCATTATTACAAGAGTGATTTTGAAAGCTTATCTGCAAGTTTGAAAAGAATTTGAGGAAAAATAGGGTATCAACAGCTGCCCCTATTTACTCGGGAAGGATGAAAGAGTTGTCGGGTAAAGATATGATGGCCAATTTTGACCGAATGGAACTATGTGAGAGAATTAGGCCGCACCCTAGCTTCGGAGCTGCCTACATATCCTTGGTTTTACAGGAATCAGGCCATATGTAGTTCCGGAATCATCGGCGAAATATACCGGTGATATTTCACAAGAACAGAGGCAAGGTGCAAGGTAACGTAAAGTTGGAAGGTCTCATGGGGTTGTATCGGAGAACTGGAGTGGTCCGCCCCTGCCTGGTTGGTTGTTCCGGCCGAACTACCTGCAAATAAATAACAAGCATATATCGTGCATAATATAAATATGATGCAAGTTCCCGTTGGACTATGAATGCTGTCTTTGGACAATTTAGGATGATGTCCTTAGACCATGATGTCCTGGGCCATGAATCGCTTGGTACGGGATTCGCAGGCTATGAAATGATGTTCTCGGGCCATGAATATGGTGCCTCTAAACAATAACGCCTTTGAATAATGATATGCAGGTTGAATAAAAGAGATCCTCAGGCCATGAAATGATGTTCTCGAGCCATGAAGATGGTGCCTCCGAACGATGACGCCTTTGGACAAGTTGGCGATATTTCAGCCCATGAAGAATGGAGTAGTATGATGCTAATAAGACATAGTTTAGTCTTGCAATTTGCAAAAGAGAGGCAAAGCTTAGCCCGAAAGAAAGCATAAATAAGTAGTGTCACGAAAGGTGATTGCTTTGAAAGGTAGTTAGGAGCTTTATGCAACGAAATAAAATGCAGGGGAGGTAGCGTGGAACCTCGGAAGGCATAATAGTAGCCATATTCAGTTCCAGAAATAAAATGCGAGGGAGGTAGCGTGGAACCTCGGAAGGCAGAATGGTAGCCTTATGCAATGCAGGAAATAAAATGCTGGGGAGGTAGCGTGGAACCTCGTAAGGCAGAATAGTAGCCTTATGCAATGCAGGAAATAAAATGCAGGGGAGGTAGCGTGGAACCTCGGAAGGCAGAATGGTAGCCTTATGCAATGCAGGAAATAAAATGCTGGGGAGGTAGCGTGGAACCTCGTAAGGCAGAATAGTAGCCTTATGCAATGCAGGAAATAAAATGCAGGGGAGGTAGCGTGGAACCTCGGAAGGCAGAATAGTAGCCTTATGCAATGCAGGAAATAAAATACAGGGGAGGTAGCGTGGAACCTCGGAAGGCAGAATAGTAGCCTTAAGCAATGCAGGAAAATAAGAATGCAGGGGAGGTAGCGTGGAACCTCGGAAGGCAGAATGGTAGCCTTATGCAATGCAGGAAATAAAATGCAGTGGTGGTAGCGTAGAACCTCGCAAGGCAGAATAGTAGCCTTATGCAATGCAGGAAATAAAATACAGGGGAGGTAGCGTGGAACCTCGGAAGGGAGAATAGTAGCCTTATGCAATGTAGGAAAATAAGAATGCAGGGGAGGTAGCGTGGAACCTCGGAAGGAAGAATAGCCTTATGCAGTGCGGGAAAATAAAATGACAGTAAGAGTTCTTAGCTGATGATAAACTGTGGTGATACGATTGTGGTGAATAAGCAATGTTTGCGATGATAGTAAGTGTCAGCATGTGCGACGAGTTTGAGAGTGTCTTTTGAAAGATATACGTCCTGCGGAGATAATAATATGTTTTTGGCTTTTTCCGTCTTTGTGCCTGCATCCAAAGAAAAAGCGTGAGTTCTATAAAGGGGAGAAGGTCAGTTTGCATTCTCGCTGGCTTTACTCAGCCCGTTTGCTTGATAATGATAACGTTATTTGTATCACAGGGGTAGCATCGCTAAACAAGGCTTTTTGAGAAGTAAATATGCATGGTTTTATAAAAATATGATATAACATAAAATTGAAAAATAATTTTCTTTTGGATCAACCAACGACCACGACGCGGTTCGAGACATTGCAACCTCTCTTGCTATGGAATTTTGAGGGTCCTCTTCTAAATTCTTCCCCAGTTTGATAGGTGAATGCTTCTGACTGTTGCTTGTGCGGCGCTTGATTGGACTTGATTCGGAATTTTGAGGTCCCTCCTCAAAATTCTGCCCCAGTTTCCATTCGTGGGGAAATGAAATTTTTATTAAAATGTGACCGAACCCATAGGGCTACCTACGTATCCTCTCTTAAACGGGAATTAGGTCAGGCGTAGTTCAATTACAACATTGATAAAACATAAAGAGTTACACATAGTAGCGCTTGACTACATCTGAGTTGATTGGTTTTGGCCAGATTTCTCCATCCATTTCTGCAAGTATAAGTGCTCCTCCTGTCAGTACTCTGTGAACCATGTACGGGCCTTGCCAATTGGGAGAGAATTTCCCTTTTGCTTCGTCTTGGTGAGAAAAGATTTTCTTTAACACCAGCTTCCCCGGTGTGAATCGTCTTGGTTTGACTTTCTTGTTGAAGGCTCTGGTCATTCTGTTCTGATATAGCTGACCATCACAAACTGCGTTCATTCGTCTATGAGGGCTAGCTGTTCATAACGGCTCCTTACCCATTCTGCATTGCTGAGCTCGGCTTCTTATATGATTCTCAAAGATAGAATCTCGACCTTGGCAGGAATGACGACTTCTATGCCATATACCAACATATAAGGGGTTGACCCAGTTGATGTGCGAACCGTGGTGCGGTATCCCAGTAAGGCGAATGACAGCTTCTCATGCCACTGCTTGTGCTTCTCTATCATCTTTCTCAGTATCTTCTTGATGTTCATGTTGGCAGCCTCAACGGCTCCATTCATTTGAGGTCTGTATGTTGTAGAATTCTTGTTTATGATCTTGAAGGCCTCACACATTTTCTCCATCAAGTCACTATTTAGATTGGAACCATTATCGGTGATGATTGACTCTGGAACTCCAAACCGACAAACGATGCGGTCGCGGACGAAATTGGCCACAACTTTCTTAGTAACTGCTTTGTAGGATGCTGCTTCGACCCATTTAGTGAAGTAATCAATGGCGACCAGAATAAACGTGTGTCCGTTGTAGGCGAAAGGTCCGATTGGTCCAATAATATCCATGCCACAAGCGGCGAACGACCACGAAGAACTTGTTGCATTAAGCTCATTGGGAGGTACCTTTATCATATCCCCATGTATATATCATCGGTGGCGTTTCCAGACATACTGGATGCAATCTGTTTCCATGGTCATCCAGAAATAACCGGCCCAAAGTATCTTCTTTGCTAGAACGAACCCGTTCATATGAGGACCGCATGTACCCTCATGTATTTCCTCCAGCAGTTTGGTTGCTTCTCTTGCTTCGACACATCTTAGCAAACCCAAATCAGGAGTCCTCCTGTACAGGATTCCTCTGTTGTGAAAGGAATTGTTTGACAACCTTCGAAGTGTGCATTTCTGAGTAGCATTTGCAGGCTCTGGACATTCTCCCTTTGCCAAGTCAGATCGCAGCAAGTGCGTTCTAATAGAGAGTTCCAGGACTCATACGGAGTGAACTTCTTGCTGAGGTAGTAAATTGCTTGCTCCTTTCTTCCTGTCTCGTCATGTTGCCCCCGAACGCAACTGAAAGCTCCATTCAACACAGCAAGGTAGAGTAGCAAAGGTTTACCTGGCTCAGGTGGTACCAGTACTGGTGGTGTTGAGAGATACTCCGTGATTCTGTCGAAGGCCCTATGACAATCCTCGGTCCATTTGGTTACAGCATCGTTTCTCAACATCTTGAAAATTTGTTCACAAATGACGGTATACTGGGCTATGAACCTGCTGATGTAATTGAGCCTCCCCAGGAAACTCATAACGTCCTTCTTTTTCTTTGGTGGAGGCAATTCTTGGATGGCTTTGACCTTTGATGGGTCCAGTTCTATTCCTCGGCGACTGACAATGAACCCCAGCAACTTGCCAGCAGGAACCCCGAATGCACACTTTGTAGGGTTAAGTTTCAGATTGTACTTCCTTAACCTGTTGAATAAGTTTCTCAAATCTTCCATATGGTCAGCGACCTTCTTTGATTTGATGATGACGCCGTCCATATATACCTCGATCTCCTTGTGAATCATATCATGAAATATAGTTGTCACAGCCTTCATGTACGTAGACCCTAATTCTTCAGACCGAACGACATCATCTTGTAACAATACACTCCCCACGTTGTAACGAATGTCATTTTCTCAGCATCTTTCTTGTCCATCCAAATCTGATGGTAACCGGCAAAATAATCTACAAAGAACTGCAGCTCATGCTTGGCGCAGTTGTCAATTAGGTTGTGTATATTTGGCAAGGGGAAGTCGTCTTTCGGACTAGCCCGGTTGAGATCCCGGTAGTCGACACAGACTCTGACCTTCCCATAGTTCTTTGGCACAGGAACAATGTTGGCTAACCATGTAGGATATTCGACCACCCGGAGAACCCCGGCGTTGATCTGCTTGGTGACCTCTTCTTTGATTTTCAAGCTCATGTCTGGTTTGAATTTCCTGAGATTTTGCTTCACCGGTGGGCGTGTTGGATTGGTTGGCAGTTTGTAGGCCACGATAGATGTACTGAGGCCAGTCATGTCATCATATGACCAGGCAAATATGTCCTCATATTCTCTTAAGAATTCCGTATATTTCTCCTTTTCTGATCGTGACAAATGGATGCCGATGCATGTTTCTTTGACGTTCTTTGCGTTTCCCAGGTTGACGACCTCAGTCTCGTCCAAGTTAGACTTAGGTCTATTCTAAAATTTCTCGACCTCTTTAATAATATCCTCAAGTATATTATCCTCGTCTGATCGGAATCCGTTTGTTGCGTTGCCTCATTGTATGTCACGGTCGTCAGTTCATCAAGATAAGTAATAGTAATGCTGTGTAAATAAAGTAATGGGGAGGAAAACAGTAGCAAGTAAATATAAGTTTTATAAAGAAGTTGGAAATGCTTTGATAAATAATTGTTTGAACATAGGAGCTCTTTCTTGCAGAAATTAGAAAATGCGAAAAGGATGATAATTCTTTAAATAAATAAACTGTAAATAATGCTTGTTTTTTAGCCTTGCTACCCCGAGGCTCGACGGGCTTTGGTTGTCCTGACAGACCAATTCTTGAGATATGATCCTTTGCTCACGACCTCTATGGAAGGGCTTTCCTCCCTCTCCTCTTCAAGAATGACACAGTAGTCCATGTCTTTATCGTCCAGAAATAAATCCCTCATTGCTGCTAACGCTTCCTCTTCATCCATACCGTAGATGATATCAGCTTGTTGGAAAGTTTGCTCCAAGTGAGGTATTGGCTACTCCAATGGGTAGTAGGGGCTGCGCCATGGTGGCGACCAGTTCTTGAATTCCTTCCAAGTGTACTCGTACCCCAGACCGAAAGTGGTATTGTGCTTCTTGAGTGTTATTGGCTTCGTTATTCCCTGGAGATTCTTACCGAGCCCTTTACCTGTCTCGTACCCTTCCCAGTTCAAGATGCTTATCTTACTGTCCCACCACTTGTCCTTATCAATGGCGTTAACTCATTCAATGTTGTGGAAGATCTCTCCACCTAATTTCCTTCTTTCATCGATGACCGAAAAGGTTTGGCGACCGTAGATATGGTTGCTACCGTCGTCATGAGTGATTACCTCCTGGTGATTCCATTCGAACTTCACAACTTGATGTAGGGTTGATGCCACGGCCCCATCATCGTGGATCCATGGTCGTCCTAACAGTAAGTTGTAGGATGCAGGCACATATATCACTTGGAAATCTACATCGAACCAAGTTTGTCCCATCTGTAAGCACAAGGTGATTTCTCCCATGGTGGACCTCTGCAAACCATCGAAGGCTTTTATATTGATCTATCCTTCCTTTATCTCATGTAGACTTTTGCCCAATTTCTTGAGCGTGACCAGTGGACAGATGTTGAGGTTGGAGCCCCCATCAATTAGGATCCTTGTGACGAAATGATCCTCACATTGTACCGTGATGTGTAGTGATCTGTTATGCCCTAACCCCTCGGGCAGTATCTCATTTTCATGGAAAGGGATCTTGTGGCTCTCCAGTACCTATCCCACCATGTTAGCCATCTCCCCGCTGGTGATATTGTCTAGTACGTATGCTTCACTCAGCACCTTTAACAAGGCACTCTTGTGTGTTTCAGAGTTCTGTAATAGGGAGAGAATGGATATCTGAGCGGCTGTCTTGTTCAACTGGTCGAGGATTGAATACTCCTTGGCTTGTATCTTTCTCCAATGATCGTCTGAACCTGTCTCAAGGGTGGGAGCACGATTGGAGGCCTTCTTGCTAGACTCGGCCAAATGTTCAGGGTTATAAACTCTGCCAGTTCTTGTCATCCCCTCTGCGGCAATGGCTTCCTCAGACTTGCCTTTACCTTTCCTCCTCGCTTCAGCGGTGTAGTCCCATGGGATGGCGTTTGAGTAGAAGGGTGGCGTTGTTGACGTTGACACTGAAATAGGTGTGGTCATTCTTATTCCTACCGGAGTATATGTTATAGGTGGCCGGACTGCAACTTTGAGAGGCCGTACAAACTCAACTTCGATCGCCACTGGGGCCTTTCCTTTGGTGGGCGATCTCTATTCAAACTCGAGTGGTATGGACATGTTTACCTCAACATCCTCGGATGGCTGCATCTGAACCACAATCGGGTTGAGAGTAATTGCGGGCTTCTTTGAATCACCCTTCGCAATCAGCCTAATTGATCCCTCGGGATCCCAATCATCATCTACCTCAATCATATGGACACCACCTTTGTGGTCGGGCAGCGGGTTATTGTGAACATTAGGAGCAAGGTCCTTGGCTACAATGATCTTGTTGTCTATGAGAGCTTGTATCTTGTCCTTCAAGGAACGACATTCCTCGAGGGTGTGTCCTTTCATGCCGGAATGGTAAGCACAAGATTTATTTGGGTTGACCTACTGAGACGGGTTCTTAGGGGTGGCAGCAGGAATGGGTGTGACATAACCAGTGGCTTTGAGTTTTTCATATAGCTGATCGATGGGCTCAGCTATGGCAGTATACTATTTCGGAGGGCGACGTTCGAAGTTAGGGCGGGGTCTTGGGAAGTTTTGGCGAGTAGGTGGTGATTGGTAGTGAGAAGGTTGGGAATTATAGGCGTTGTAAATGGGAGCTGGTTGGGAATATTTTGGCGAGGTAGGCTGATATGTGGGTGAGGGTGCTTGGTATTGAGGTGAAGGTGCTTGGTAACTTGGAGCTGGTTGGTATGTGAATGAAGGTGCGGGATAGACTTGGCATTTAGGAGGGGATTTGGCTTGCTGTGCTACCATCACGGCTCCTACATACTTCTTCCTCGACACACCACCGGATTGCAGAGCTTTATTAGTAGCTTGTAAAGCTTCAAGGTTGGTGACCATACCGCTTTTGATGCCCTCTTCGATTCTCTCTCCCAACTTGATGATGTCAGAGAACTTGTGACCCTCGACCATCATCAGTCACTCATAATATTGAGGATCCTGAGCTCGCACAAAGAACTTCTTCATTTGTTCCTCTTCTAAGGCCGGTCTGACCTTGGCAGCTTCTGACCTCAAACGAGTAGCATACTCGCGAAAGGTCTCCTTTGGTTTCTTCTTTAGGTTCTGGATGTAGAATACATCCGATGCATTCTCCGTGTTGAATCGGAATCTATCCATGAAGTCCGTTGCCATGCTTACCCAATTAGACCATTTCTTTGGATCCTGGCTGATGTACCAGGACAATGCATCTCCTTTTAAGCTCCTCATGAAGAGTTTCATGCGGATTCTTTCATCTTTTCCCACGCCAACCAGTTTGTCGCAGTATGTCCTCAGATGGACTCTTGGATCACTAGTACCATCGAACATCTCGAACTTAGGAGGTTTTTACCCCTCGGGCAGTTCGACATCAGGTTGTATGCAAAGATCTTCATAGTTCAGCCCCTCAATCCCTTTAACTCCTTCGACGCCCTGAACTCGGTTGGCCAATTTCTTGAGTTCCTCCGCCAGATTCCTGATGAGCCTATCCTTCTCGTCGGACTCAGCGGTATGCGGTGTGGAATAATTCACGGTTTCCACATAAATGGGATTATCGTAAGCCTGGAAGTGGTCTTTTTTCTGATCCTGGAGAGGTGGAGTTTTATGGTGACAGGCATTGCATTTTGCTGGCGGGGCTGGGTCCTTGGGGTGATTTGGTTGTTTAAGGATGTTCTGTGGTAAAGTGGGGTTTGGAGCATTTGGGAAGGGGATGTCTGGAACATTGAGGGAAAGTGATAAGTGAGCCAAATTCTTGACTTGGTCAAGTTCCTCTTGGAACTTCAGCAGTTTCTTTTCCAGTGGAGACATACCCTCATGCAGAACCTGAATACCTCGACCATCAGTGGTCTCAACCTGTTCATCCCTGTTGTCTTTTCTGGTGCCGCTTTCATCTGCCATCTTAGTTTTACCCTTGCTTTTTCCTTTGGGAGGACTGGGAGGAGGAGTAGGAGGAGGGCCCTTTGATCTTGTGCGGTAGGCAAATGATTCCAGAATGCACGAACCAACCTTTGGGGAGGGGAATAATAAATAAAGAAAAACAAAACAAAAGGTAAGGAAGTTAGTGAGGATTATAAAACATATTGCGGTAATTTAAACACGTAGTGCAAAAATTTAAAACGCATCCTAAGTTGGGGAACCTCTTTGTGACCGAAGTAGGCCTAGCGACAAATTAATTTGGAGAACTTGAAATGCTAAATGCCTCATTTTATTGATGATAAAAACAACTCTAAATATGCGAAAAGTAAAAGTCACTAATGGCCAATGGCCTTATTACATCAAAAGAGAAAAAATAAAGGAAACCCCTATCTACTTGGTCCTAGAAGGACCTTCCCCCAATTCGGCATTCCTGCTCCCTTTGATCACCTTTCCAAACTTGCGAAGTCCCAACAGCAAGTAGGTCCTAGCTAGATATCCTCCTTCGGCTCCCTCAGCCTTTTTGCAGTCCTCGATCCTCTTGATGAACTTTTCCTCCAGCTCGACTATACCTCGCTTCAAGTACCCTACCCTCTTGTTGGAGCTGATAGCCATATCCTTCCATTCCTCGATCAGCTTTCTGCTGGACTCGTGTATCTGGTGATGATTATTTTCACATTCACGGAGCCTCTTGCGTAGACGATTGAATTTAACTTGCGCTTCGGCCTTCTCATCTAAGACCCGGTGACCCTGAGCGAATCCTGGCTCGAATTGGCCCTCCATATCTTCTTCTAATCAGCTTAGATAGAAAGGAGTACAACCGGCACGATACCTGTCTGGATCAATAGTGTCTTTCTCCAGTACAATCTTGCAGTGCCACAAATGCTGGGCTTGGCACTTGTGAGGGCTGTTGTCGTCCTGGACGTCTGCTCAACGATGTCCCATCTTCTCAACCCTAGGTATAACATGCGTCCTCCCTGCTTGCCTCATAACTCGGAAAGGAACGTAAAGATACGTTCCTCTCAGACTAATCAATATAAAAAATGAAGCGTCTTGGGATCGGATGATAAATTCATTTGTTGGGAACCATTCAAACATCCACTGAATCTGGTCCTCGGTCAAATTTCCTAGTAATTCAACCCATCCCTCGGCATTTTCCGGCTGAGCGAACATGTCTGGAATATAGTTCATTCGCTTTGGGTGGTGGAAGGCGATATGGTCATCCCAGATTCTTTGATGGATGTCTTGTCGGTAGTCACCCCTTTGCAGGTGTTCAGTGAGCCAAAGTTGAAGCAGTAAGTTGCAACCTTCGAAGTGTTATGTGTCTGCAATGATCATAGGCACGATGCTGAAGTCCTGTCCGTTGATCCCCTCCGTTAAAGTCTTAGTGACCATGGCCAACCTAGTGTGAATCCTCTCCTTCTTTGTCGGGAACACCATTAAACCCATAAAACAAACCATGAAAGAAAACCCTCGGCGATGGATGTGCCCTAGAGAAGTGAGGGCGAACTAATCCTGATAAGTGCGGTATGATTTGCTACGACCAAACCTTTCGTACAAGTAATCACAAAGGATGTATGAATCCTTTAAACAGACCAAGTCCGAATTTTTCTTTAGTCCCAACATTTTGAGAAAACCCTGGCCTGTGCGATTCTCAGGGATAAGCAACCCTTGATATTCCCAAGCCAAACTGGCCAAACCTCATATTTCTTCCAGCAGCGGTGTCATTTCATTATTTCCAAAGCGGAATACTGACCGATCACAATCCCCGAATAGGGTAGCAGCCTCTATCATCATTTTGTTAGGCTGAATATCCAAAAGAGAGGGCAGGTTTCCCAACTGTTTCCTGACGAGTGCTTTGTCGCTGGAGTGAAGATCCTCCCACCAGTTTAACAATTTGGGGTGGATATTGGCGACCATGCCGAATCTGGGGATTTCGTGCCTCATTTCTGCAAAACAAAAAAGGTTAGACCCTTACCCCCACCGGACTCGACTATTTAACATCAATAATTAGCAAAGATCATTTAGTTCCGCAAATAAATGCACAAAACGTGAAGGCGTCCGTTTGGGTTCTAGGGAAACCCAATGGAATTTGGACAAGGCTATCTTAAAGGCTATTGTGCGGACAACACACTTAGCCTGACTAGGTTTGACCATGATGCATGCAACATTACAATAGACTAAGGTTTCTATGGTGTTTTAGACTGGTACCCTTGAGCAGACAACTCAAGGGGGAAGGCACGGAACTATCGACTGCACCGCTGATCGACTAGGTTTACCGCAAATATGCCTTTTCGAATTTAGGGGGTAGTAATATTGGAATAGCGCAACCACTCATTGTAAGCGTTGCTATAGGATTTTTGTTTGGCACGAGTGGAATATGAATGCGGAGCATGATATGCAATAAATATTATTTAATCAAATAGGCATGTATTTTCACGTTAAGGAAAGCGGTAAAGAAAGGAAATACGACAGTTACAATGGAAAGTGGTTACAAAGAAAACATAAAGATATGTCAGTTTCGTTCAGGTGAAATAAATACTTGCAAAACATTAAACAGTTAACATCATATAAAGGGGAATGGGAAAAGGTGTAAGCATTTAAATGAAAATTAAAGGTCCAAATTCCCAAAGCAACTTTTAATGGTATAAGCCTATGGAAAGCACCCAGCAGAGTCGTCATGCTGTCGCGCCCCTTTTTTCCTCCACATGGGTTAGGTACGGAGAGATCGGGTTTATGACATTTTGGACAACTCCTTAAAGGAAGAGGTTTAAGGAAGAGTCGCCACCTAACGATTTTTATGGTGCGTTAGGGCACCTAGAGTAAATAACTCATGAACTTGTTTTCATTACCAGAGATTGGTTAAGGGATTGAAGTTATCCCGAGGGGAAGGTGTTAGGCACCCCTCAAGACCCACAATTGTGGGTCCCGGCCAAGAAGTTTTATGAAGTTGGACGGTGAACAAGTAGCAAGTAAGGTTCATATAAGAGGGGATTTCAAACCAGTATGAAAATCTTTAAAGGTTTTGGGAAACATTAGAATAAACATTTGAAAATAATTATCCTAGGTTTAAAGTAATACGGATCACATCAATGAAATACCTTGTACGTCACGCCTCGAAGAGGGGTTACACGTGGTATTAGCGCACCGGTCATCATATCCATATTCTACCCTTCCCGCCCCGTTAAGGTATTTAAAATGTGTGTGCCGGTCATGAAGCTTATTGCGTGCTATTACCCGTCCCATTCTATAAGTCTTGGAGGGTATTTAGGACTACTAATCCTACAAGGCGAGTACTAGGCCGAACCCCTAGGTTTAAAAGGATAAATGTGATGACCCAAAAGATCATCCTGTGTAAATTGGACCACAACTGTGTTCCGAGGCCCCGAGAGCCTCCGTTAATCTCACCTCGATGTGCGGGCGTAGCCTAGGCACGTAGCCGGGAAGCCTTTATGTGGAAATTTGATGAAAAGTTGAATTTATGATAATAATATGAATAAAGTTGACTTTGGTAAACATTCTTGGCAAACGGACCCGGACCTGGACCCGTGATTTGACCGTCCGGAAGGGTTCGTAGGAAAATATGGGACTTGGGCATGTGCCCGAAATCGAATTCCGAGGACCCAAGTCCGAGATATGAATTTTTTAAGAAAATTATTTTCTGAAAATAATAAAGGCTTATGAAAATGAACCTCGATGTGAAATCTGTGTTGCCGGGCCCGTATTATGGTACTGGAGCTCAGAACGTGTTCAATATGTATTATTTGAGTTATCAGTGAAATTTGGTAAGGAACAGACTCAATTTGACGTGTTTCGGATCAAAAAAAGGAAATTGATATTCTCTGTACTATGAATAATTGGTGATTTAGGAGTGATACATTGACGTTGTTTCATGACGTGGGAAATTATTAATTAATTGTTCCGTTGAAGCTTTTACTGTTGAAATTGTATTTCTGAGCGAGTTTGGTTATAGCTGAATCCCTTGCCGGGATGATAGAAATTTATTGAGCATTTCTGTACACTTGTGATTTCTTATTGTTAGTTGCACATTATATTGCTGATTGTTTATTATTTATCACATGAGGGGACATGCCGTGTTGATTGTTTATTATTTATCGCACGAGGGGACATGCCGTGTTGATTGTTTATTAATTATCGCACGAAGGGACATGCCGTGTTGATTGTTTATTATTTATCACACGAGGGGACATGTCGTGTTGATTGTTTATTATTTATCACACGAGGGGACATGTCGTGTTGATTGTTTATTATTTATCACACGAGGGGACATTCTGTGCCGAGAGATTTGTGAGGTGATGCACGAGGGGACATGTCGTGCCTTGTGTTATTCATTATATGTTCTGAGGCGTTAAATTCCTGCTTTTACTGTTACATTTCAGTTGTTACCCTGTTCCACTATGCTAGTATTTGTTGCCCCTCTTATCCCCAGCATGTTTCTCCCCGTATCTATTTATACTGTTTATTTTCGCCGATATTTTCTTGTTATTATATAGAATTGCACAGGTATGTATATTGTTGTCGGTCCTAGCCTCGTCACTACTTCGCCGAGGTTAGGCTCGGCACTTACTCAGTACATGGGGTCGGTTGTAGTGATGCTACACCTGCACTTCTTTATGTTGTGTAGACTACGCAGCTGGACCCGGTGGGCGCTGACGGAGGGAGCATTCAATCAGTTCATTCAGGAGACATCGAGGTGGACTCGCAGACGTTCGTGGGCCTTGGCATCACCTTCTACCCTTCTCTTTCAGTTCTGTCTTATTTTATAGTTTCAAAGACAGTCATATGTACTTATTTTCAGACCATTGTATTCAGTAATCTCATAGACAGTTCGTGAGTATATGACACAAGTTCTGGGTTATATTTATGGGTTTTATTCTCAGGGCTTGCTTCATTATTATGCACTTAGTTAACTCTCATATTGTTGACCGTCATTGCATTACCTATCTTGTTCATTTTAGTTGAAAATGAGTTTATTTAGTTCAAACATTGGCTTGCCTAGCGGGTTCAATATTAGGCGCCATCACGGCCTGAAGGTGGGATTTTGGGTCGTGACAAGTTGGTATCAGAGCCCTAGGTTGCTTAGGTCTCACAACTCACGAACGAACTTGGTAGAGTCTGAGGGATCGGTACAGAGACGTCTGTACTTATCCCCCAAAGGCTGCAAAGTTAGGAATAAATCTTTCATTCTCTGTCATGCCATTTGAATTCTAAATACTAATTGAGCCTCTATTCTACTCTCTCGCAGATGGCGAGGACGCGTGCTTCCTCATCGATCGACCAGCAACCTGATCCTCTTGTTGCAGCTCCTACAAGGGGCCGAGGCCGAGACCGTGCTAGAGGCCGAGATAGGGGCAGGGTTCAGCCCATAGCAGCAGCCCCAGTAGAGGACCCGCAGGTAGACTTTGCCGATGAGGTTCCTACTCCGACAGTTCCAGTTGGACCATCTCAGGTCCCAGAGGGGTTCATTGCCACCCCAGTGCTTCAGGACGCTCTAGTCTGCTTGGTGGGACTCATGGAGAGTGTGGCTCAGGCCGGTCTTCTTCCTACTACACCAGCTGGTTCTCAAGCTGGGGGAGGGACCCAGACTTCTGTTATTCACACCCCATAGCAGTTTTCCACTCAGTTTTAGGCTCCAGCACCTCAGACAGCTGGAGCAGCTCAGTCGGGTATTGTGGCACCGGCAGCCAAGGGTGCAGCTATGTCAGCAGATGCTCTATGGAGACTGGATCGGTTCACCAAGTTATTCACTACTACATTTGTTGTTGCACCATCAGAGGATCCCTAGGATTATATAGACAGTTGTTATGAGGTTCTTCGGAACATGGGCGTTGTGGAGTCCAATGGAGTTGACTTTACTACATTTCGTCTTTCGGGTTCCGCTAACACTTGGTGGAGAGACTATTTCCTGCCCAGACCAGCTGGGTCTGCACCATTGACTTGGGCTCAGTTCTCCGAGCTATTCTTGGTGAAGTTTCTTCCCATTACTCACCGAGAGGATCTTCGGAGGCAGTTTGAGTGCCTCCAGCAGGGATCTATATTTAATCACTCAGTACGAGACCAGGTTCATAACTCTAGCCAGGCATGCTATTATGATACTTCCCACTAATCGGGAGAGGGTTCAGAGATTTATTGAGGGTCTGGCTCAGCCTATCAGACTTTAGATGGCCAAGGAGACGGGTATTGATATCTCTTTTCAGGATGCAGTCGACGTGGCCAGACGCATTGAGATGGTATTATCCCAGGGTGGTGGTCAGGGGTCTGACAAAAGACCTCGACATTTCGGCCGTTTCAGTGGTGCCTTGTCTGGAGGCAGATATTCCTTTGGCAGAGGTCATCTCCCTAGGCCTTATCAGTCAGCCCTCCAGGCATCCCGTAGTGCATCATCAGCTTCCATCAGTACACCGTTGATTCACAGTCTTCAGGGTAGTCATTCTAGTCGTCAGGGACAGTTCCAGGGTCAGTATTCTCAGCAGTCAAGGGCTTGCTACACTTGCGGTGGTATGGGGCATATTTCCAGGTTCTACCCCCGATGTTTTGGTGGGTCTCAGTATCAGGGTTCCCGTGCCATGGTTCCCGTATCAGGTGCACCCCCACCCCCTCAACCAGCTAGGGGTGGTGGTCGTGCTGCCAGAGGTGGAGGTTAGACTCATAGAGGTTGAGGGCAGGTCATAGGAGGTAGGGGTCAGCCCGTAGTAGGTAGACCTAGTGTTGTTCAGGTTGGAGGGGCTCAGCCCCAATGTTATGCTTTTCCTGCCAGGCTTGACGCTGAGGCTTATGATGCAGTTATTACAGGTACAGTTTGAGTTTGCAGCCGAGAGGCTTCAGTGTTATTTGATCCGGGTTCTACATTCTCCTATGTGTCTTCATACTTTGCCCCTTATTTGAGTATGCCCCGTGATTCCTTGAGTATTGTTGTATATGTGTCTACCCCGGTGGGTGATTCTATTATGGTAGATCGAGTCTACCGTGCTTGCTTAGTATTTATCTGTGGTATGGAGACTCAGGTTGATCTTTTGCTTCTGGATATGGTGGACTTTGATGTTATATTGGGTATGGATTGGCTATCTCCCTATCATGCTATTCTGGACTGTCATGCCAAGACAGTGACCTTAGCCTTACCAGGAGTACCTCGTTTGGAATGGAGAGGGACTCCTAGCCATTCTTCTGGCAGAGTTATTTCTTATATGAAGGTCCGGCGTATGGTCGAGAAGGGTTGTTTGGCCTATTTGGACTATGTTCGTGATTCTAGTGCTGAGGTTCCATCTATGGAGTCTGTACATGTGGTTCGTGAGTTCCCAGAGGTGTTCTCTGCTGACCTGCCGGGTATGCCACCCGACAGTGATATTGACTTTTGTATCGACGTGGCTCAGGGAACTCAGCCCATTTCTATTCCGTCGTATCGTATGACCCCGCCAGAGTTGAAGAAATTGAAAGAGCAGTTGCAGGATTTGTTGGATAAAGGCTTCATTAGGCCTAGTGTTTCTCCTTGGGGTGCCCTAGTGTTGTTTGTCAAGAAGAAAGATGGCTCAATGAGGATGTGTATTGACTACCAGCAGTTGAATAAGGTTACTATCAAGAATAAGTATCCTCTGCCGAGGATTGATGATCTATATGACTATCTTCAGGGCGCTACAGTGTTTTCCAAGATAGACTTGAGATCTGGTTACCATCAACTGAGGATTACGGTGTCTGATGTACCTAAGACGGCCTTTCGCACTCGTTATGGGCATTATGAGTTCTTTTTTTTTTTTTAGAAAATCCACTAGGCGAGGAGCCTAGGGCTAGTTTTATTGATAATAAAAGGAAAAAATGAACCACATAGGAATAGTACAAATAAGGGGGACAATAGCACCCGTAATGTTGCCTTTTTGCCTCGGCTATATAATCACTTATCTGCGCCTCACAATGTCCTATATGGCAGCCTCATGTAGAGGAGTCATGGTGTAGCTGCCGGCAAAGTCTCACGAGGGCATATAATCTCATAGCCAATCGGATATCTTTCCAAAGGCATAGGACTAAAGCAACACAAACGGGGCTAAACCTTACCTTACTAAATCCTATCGAGGCATAAAATAGCCTCACCTACTAGCATGCATGTAAAAAGTAAGAACTAGAAAGAACCAAATATTCTATGATCATCACAGAGTTTATAACATACTCTGTGATGATATTACAATTGACAATACTAAGAAAATGATAGAGTAAAATGTAGTAGGAATTAAAATCTTGTCCCTTCTTATCCAAACTTGTAGCTTCTTCAATTTGTATTTCTTTTTCATCTTCATCACACCTCTTTAAAATGTCTTCAAAATTTATGACTTCTTTTTTGACCGATTGGATCTCGTAGATGTGGTTGGGACAACTTGTTTTTGCTTGGCAACTCTCATAAGAAGCCGCCTGATATTTGGTTCCTCATTCATCCTGCCATCCCAGCTCTTCTTCCTTGTGTGTGTCTTTTTGCTTTGTCCACTATGCATTGGTGATAAATCACCTTTTCTTGCTGCCTCTACCCTGCACTGTTGCATCATTGCGTCTTCCTCACCTTCTTCATAAAAATCTCTTCCCAATATCACAGGATTTGGCAGGTCTTGAAACAGATCTTGGGCCACTAGTGCTCCATGATCGTGGGCTACTAGTACTCCATCTTTGTTATTAATCAACGCTACACTTTTTTGCTGTAACTCTACGTCTTTCACCTTATTCCTGCTCTTATTCACACGACCAGTACTTAAAGCAGTATTATTCAATGACTTTGCAAGTTTGGAACTTACCATCGCGTCCAAAAGTTTTCTCTCCTCCAAGCTGATAACTGGAGCGTTTGGATTGTGTTGTTGCTGCCCATCTTTTGTTGTAACTGATTTTGACACAATTTGCTGTTGCTGCTTCATGTTGATCACTCACACAATTAGCAGCTGAGTTGTTAGAGATGAGCTGCTGCTACCCAGAAATCATATCTACTGTTTTTGCCAACGAACTAGCAGCTATTATTATCTGTTGCTGCCTAGTTTTAGGAATGAAATATGGGGCTTCTGCATTTAATTTGCTGCCTGTATTTAACTTTGAAGAGCTTCCCATTCTTGGCAAAGGTGAGCCAACTGAAAGGATCTCCTCATCTCCACTACAGCGTTCACCTTCATCAGTTGAATCCTCGGCAAAATCAGCACCCCAATCTTCATCATCCTCATCCTCTCGTCGGTCAGCCCACAATTTGGATTTAATTGCTATCTCCCTCACGTTTGCTTTTATTATCTCGTTGTTATTTCCAAAAGAAATGATTAGTTGTCCAGATTCCCCACCATGCTCCTTACACGACTCCATCGATTGTGTAGGAACTTCAAACACAGATTTGTTCAAAGTCACGATTGGTTGTTTAACCATATGGGCGTGTGTTATCATTGCTGCCTGGGTCTCTTTAATAATCTGTTCCACATGTGGGCTGGAGAAGTGCAATGTTGGAGTAGTAGAGCTATATTCCTGTATGCCCGTTAGCTCCTCCACAACTGGAATAATGTCTTGTGATGCATTTACTGGAACACTAGAATTCTGCTGGTTTTTATTTGAGCTTGCACTTATATCCTTCTGTTGCAAAATACCCACAGTATCTTCCTGCTCGTTGTTCAAAGTTTCAAAAGTGTTTGAGCACCTTACTTTCTTTGAATCACCAAATCGTGTAGCTGCCGAACTCGCTGCAACTATCTGCTTTCTATTTCCTGAAAATTTTGCTCTGCTAGGTGATGTATGAGATCGATTTACCACTGTCCATTCATTCTTAAAACCTGCTGATTTCTCCACTGGTCAAACGGTGCAACACCACAATCAATAACTGCTTTCAATGCAGTAGTAGCCTCCACAATAGCACCTACACTAGTTGGTTCAATTACAGGTCCTTCAATATGTCCTGGTAATGCTACTGCCTTAGTTATTGCATTAGCATCTATAGGACCTTGACAATTTTCAGCTTCATTACACAATTGTCTAGCTGCTGCTATTTTTTCCATATTGGCTCTATCACCAGCAGGATTCAGTTGACCAATACGAATATCAGCATCGACACCTCCACGACCTAAATTAACACCTGAAGCAGCACGATCAACCGACGCTTGATGACGCCCTTGTATATGAGTTGTTTGATCCACACCATCATGTTGCCCATTATCTCGACCTGTAGCAGCTCTTTTTTTGTTCAAACAATCCCTATCATCATCCAGCAATTGTTCACAATCTGCCTTAGCCTCTTTTGTATTACCAATTTGTACAGATGCATTAGCTCGATCAAAACCAATCTTTGGGACTGCTTCAGCTGTCACGGCAACTGCATCATTAGTAACATGTACCTTATCATAATCATGCACAATTGTTGCTGCTTTGTATTGCAACTGACTTCCACCATGTTCATGAGTCGCATGAAGCATGTTTACAACCTGAGCACCTACAGTTGTGACGACCTTATTTCCAGTAGCATCAGCGCTATCTCCAGTTGCTTCAATTGTCGTAACAGTTGCTTCTTTACTAGACTTCAACCTGTCATAAGCTTGAACTATAGGATTAACTGCTGCAAAAATCCTCGCTAAGGCTGTTTTAGCAGGAACCTCACGATTAGGTAAAGGTGTACCCTTATTATTCTTTGAAGCATCTCCTACATGCAAACCTGTAACACCATGATTCTTCAATGTCTCCATCTGCTGCTCAAACATTTTTTCTGTTGATATTTCACCTCCTTGCTTACCACCTTTTTCTAATAAATCCTTTCCTGTATGACCAGCTCTTTCAGCATTTAAATACTCCCTTGCATCTCCTNAAAGTCTCCATCTGCTGCTCAAACATTTTTTCTGTTGATATTTCACCTCCTTGCTTACCATCTTTTTCTAATAAATCCTTTCCTGTATGACCAACTCTTTTAGCATTTAAATACTCCCTTGCATCTCCTTGCAACTTTTCAAAATTTGTACCATCCTTAATAGGCAGAACACTGTCCAGGTTCACCTCCTCTGTCGTCACCTCTATTTCAACTTGTGTTTTCATTACTCGACACACCTTTTCGTCATCTCCTTGATGTTTGCAACAAGTTCAATACTTAGGCAGATTGTCATATACTATTTCCTGATAGTGCACGACCTGTTTACCATTAATTCGATCAACAATATGAAGCTTAACCTTTTTAGGATATTTACCAAGAAGATCAATTATAACCTTAACTCTAGCAGCACTAGGTCTAGTTTTTTCTTGTGTCGCCTTATCCACGGCAAGAGCTTTACCAATTGCTGACGCAATAGACATTAATGACCTCTTTAATTAGATGGCAAACCTGGTAGTGAAATCCATACAACAGCCATAGATGTCTCTTCTTTCGGATTGAATCCTAGCGTCCATGGGAAAGTTCGAAAGAAATACTTGTCGCCTTTGTGTTTAAGATATCCAGTAGACCTTGATAAAAACTGAACATAATCAGTGTATAAATCAAACCTGATCAACAAGTGACGAAATTCCAATTGCCCCACGTTACAGTGGCCATGGACGTCGAATTGCGACGCAAAAATTCTTCTGATTTCTTGTAATTCTGGTTTTCCGTAAGAAAATTTCATCACTACTGCCTGGTGTAGCCCTTCTTCCCTTATGAAATCATTAACCTCCTCCATTGTCAATTCTATCATTGGTTCTCCATGATCAAGTTTAACTGGGAACAACTCGAATTTTGACGGCAATAACGTGGACTGTTTTTATTGAAGTTTTGTAGCGTAAGACTAATTTAAATTATGATTTGGAGCAGTTTCTATATTTTTTTGGATTACCTCTCCCACAGCCAAAGGTTGGGGAGAGATCAACGCAGACATGGCTGCCCACCTCACAAAAATCTCGCCAGAGAGAAGAAAGAGCTAGAGAGCGTTAGGGTTTGAGTTAGCTTATGAGTTCTTAGTGATGTCATTCAGGTTGAATAATGCCCCCGCTGCTTTTATGGAGTTGATGAATCGGGTGTTCAGGCCTTATTTGGACTCGTTCGTTATTGTTTATATTGATGATATATTGATATACTCTCGCAGCCGAGAAGAGCATGTGCAGCACTTTAGAGTCGTCCTCCAGACTCTGAGGGATAGTCAATTGTATGCCAAATTCTCCAAGTGTGAGTTTTGGTGAAGTTCAGTTGCATTTCTAGGCCACGTGGTTTCATCAGAGGGTATTCAGGTGGATCCCAAGAAGATTTCAACAGTTAGGGATTGGCCTAGGCCCACTTCAGCTATAGAGATTCAGAGTTTCTTGGGCTTAGCAGGTTATTATCGCCGATTTGTGGAGGGTTTTTCATCTATCATAGCCCCGATGACCAGGTTGACCCAGAAGTGTGCTCAGTTATGGTGGTCTGATGAGTGTGAGGCGAGCTTTCAGATGCTCAAGACGGCCTTGACCACGGCACCAGTGTTAGTTTTTCCCCACAGAATCAGGACCATATACCGTGTATTGTGATCCGTCACGAGTTGGGCTTGGTGCAATGTTGATGCAGGATGGCAAAGTTATAGCCTATGCTTCTCGTCAGTTGAAGATTCGTGAGAAGAACTATCTCGTTCATGATCTGGAGCTTGCAGCTATTGTTCATGCATTGAAGATTTGGAGGCATTACTTGTATGGTGTGCCTTGTGAGGTGTTTACGGATCATAAGAGTTTACAGTATCTATTCAGGAAAAAGGAGTTAAACATGAGGCAGAGAAGGTGGTTTGAGTTACTGAAGGATTATGATATTACCATTATTTATCATCCGAGGAAGGCCAATGTGGTGGCCGATGCTTTGAGTCGGAAGTCAGTCAATATGGGCAGTCTAGCTTATTTATCAGTTGGGGAGCGACCTCTTGCGTTGGATGTTCAGGCTTTAGCCAGCCGATTTGTGAGGTTGGAGATTTCCGAGACTGGTAGTGCGTTGGCCCATACCGTGGCCCGTTCTTCATTGTATGACTGTATTCGGGCCAGGCAGTATGATGATCGTCATTTATGCGTTCTTAGAGATACAGTCCGGCACGGAGGTGCCAAGCATGTTGCGGTTGATAATGAGGGAGTTCTGCAGATGTAGGGTCGTATTTGTGTACTTTATGTTGATGGTATTCGTGATTTGATACTACAGGAGGCCCATAGTTCCCGGTATTCCATTCATCCGGGCGCCGCAAAGATGTACCAAGACTTGCGGAAGCATTATTGGTGGCGAAGGATGAAGAATGATATTGTAGCTTATATAGCTCGGTGCTTGAACTGTTAGCAGGTTAAGTACGAGCACTAGAGACCCGGTGGTTTGACGCAGCAGATTCAGCTTCCTGAGTTGAAGTGGGAGCGTGTCACCATGGACTTTGTAGTTTGACTCCCACGGACTCAGAGGATGTTTGATGCGGTTTGGGTTGTGGTGGATAGGCTGACCAAGTCAGCGCACTTCATTCCGGTATTAGTTTCATATTCAGCGGAGAAGTTGGCAAGGATATATATGAGAGAGATTGTTCGATTGCATGGTGTTCCCTTATCCATTATATCAGATAGGGGTACTCAGTTCACCTCCCATTTCTGGAGAGTATTTCAGCGAGAGTTGGGCACGCAGGTTGATTTGAGCATAGCATTCCATCCTCAAACGGATGGTAAGTCCAAGCGGACTATTCATATTTTGGAGGATATGTTGCGGGCTTATGTTATTGACTTTGGTGGTTCATGGGACCAGTTCTTGCCTTTAGCTTTTCCTACAACAACAGCTATCAGTCGAGCATTCAGATGGCTCCATGTGAGGCATTGTATGGTAGTCGGTATCGGTCTTCAGTTAGATGGTTTGAGCCAGGAAGGCTAGATTGATGGGTTTCGAGTTAGTCCAGGATGCCTTGGCCAAGGTGAAGATTATTCAGGATAGAATTTGTACAGCTCAGTCCAGGCAGAAGAGTTATGTGGATCGCAGAGTTCGAGATATGGCATTTATGATAAGAGACCGGGTACTTCTTCGAGTGTCGCCTATGAAGGGCGTAATGAGGTTCGGGAAGAAGGCATGTTGAGCCCTAGGTACATTGGTCAATTTGAGATATTGGATAAGGTAGGAGAGGTGGCCTACCGACTTGCCTTGCCTTCGAGCTTATCAGTCGTGCACGCGGTGTTTCATGTGTCTATGCTCCGGAGGTATATTGCGAATCCATCTCATGTACTTGATTTCAGCGGTGTCTAGTTTGACAAGGATTTGTCTTATGAGGAGGAGCCGGTAGCCATATTGGCTCGGTAGGTTTGTCAGTTGAGATCGAAGAGTTATCCTTCGGTTCGTGTTCAGTGGAGAGGTCAGCCTGTTGAGGCAGCGACCTGGGAGTCTGAGACCGATATGAGGAGCCGATATCCCCACCTTTTCCCCGATTCAGGTACCTTTCTATGTTCATTCGCGAACGAACGATTGTTTTAGAGGTGGAGATTGTGATGACCCAAAAGGTCATCCTGTGTAAATTTGACCAAAACTGTGTTCTGAGGCCCCGAGAGCCTCTGTTAATCTCACCTCGATGTGCATGTGCAGCCCGGGCGCGTAGACGGGAAGCCTTTATGTGGGAATTTGATGAAAAGTTGAATTTATGATAATTAATTGAATAAAGTTGACTTTGGTAAACATTCTTGGTAAATGGACCCGGACCCGTGATTTGACGGTCCTAGAGGGTCTGTAGGAAAATATGGGACTTGAGCGTGTGCCCAGAATTGAATTCCAAGGACCCAAGTCCGAGAAATGAATTTTTAAAGAAAATTATTTTCTGAAAATAATAAAGGCTTATGAAAATGAACCTCGATGTGAAACCTGTGTTGCCGGGCCCGTATTATGGTACCGGAGCCCGGAACAGGTTCAATATGTGTTATTTGAGTTATCTATGAAATTTGGTAAGGAACGGACTCGATTTGACGTGTTTCGGATCAAAAATGGGAAATTGAGAGTTAATGAAGTTATAAGGATTTCCTTAAACTTGAGATTTGGTTTGGAACGTGATTCTATGTTACCGAGGTCCGAATGTGATTCCGAACCGATAATAGTCCCGCTATGTCAATTGTGACTTGTCTGCAAAATTTGATGTCTTTCCGAGTTGTATAGGTCGGTCCGGCGCATTGTTATAGAACCAAGAACTTGAAGTTTCTTAAGTTAGGATTTTAAGGGTTTTGGGATGTGATTTGAGATTTAGCGTTGTTTTGGGTGCTCCGAAGGCTCGAGCGAGTCCATATTATGATTTAGGACTTGTTGGTATATTTGGACGGGGGCTCGGGTGGGCCCAGGTGCCTACCGGACACCCAACGGGCTAAAACCTAGCTAGAACAATTGTTGGTGCAACTGTTGCTGGTGTGACCGCAGGTGCGGTTGCCAAGCCGCAGGTGCGGGACCGCTCCTGCGTTCCCAGCCTCGCAGGTGCGGAGGTTTCGTAGGTGCGGTTCCTTTTCCGCAGGAGCGGAGCTGCAGGTGCGGTCTCTAGCTCCGCAGGTGCGACCCCAACATGCCTTGCCATTTTCCGCAGGTGCGATCCTTTTCTCGCCGGTGCGGTCCCAAGGCCGCAGGTGCGGAACCCCTGTAGGCCAGACTGTTTTAAATGCGAAAAACTCGAGATTTCCTCATTCCCTTCATACCAAAAACCCCATTAGAGACTTGTGAGCTTGGGAAGGACACACCACGACCTAGCTACTGTAAAGGTAAGTTAATTCCTTCCTAATACTAGTTTCATGCATGAATAATTAATGGGATTACCTACTAAAATAATGGAAAAATCAAGAATTGGGTAGTCAAATTAAGGTTCTTGAGAAATTCGCGTATTGTCCGTTTAATATTATGAATTCAAGAGGAAACTTCATATTTATGATCCTTAGGCTATGGGTGAGTGATTCCTTCGAGAGTTTTCGGGATTCGAGCGTGCAGGCCTGGGGTCGAATTTTGGTATTTTTGGAAGGATGATAGAAAATGTATAATTAGGCTTTGGAATTGGTTTATTGAGTGACTATTGATGTTAATAACTCAATTGTGTCTAGATATTATCGATTCAGAGTTGGATTCGAGAGGAAAGGCTATGATTGAGTCTTGACTTGCATTTTGGAGCCGAGATAAGTGTTTGGCCTAACCTTAGCTTGAGGGATTAGGTATAGAATCTTATTTGCTATGTGTAATTCATGTCCAACGTATAGGCGGGGTGATGAGTGCCTATATGTTGCGGTTAAGCATGCCCGTGAGTCAATTGTGATGAATTGTACCGTGTTCTTGATATTCTCTGTACTATGAATAATTGGTGATTTAGGAGTGATACATTGACATTGTTTCATGACGTGGGAAATTATTGATTAATTGTTCAGTTGAAGCTTTTACTGTTGAAATTTTATTTCTGAGCGAGTTTGGTTATAGCTTAATCCCTTTCCAGGACGATAGAATTTTATTGAGTATTTCAGTACACTTGTGATTTCTTATTGTTAGTTGCACATTATATTGCTGATTGTTTATTATTTATCACATGAGGGGACATGTCGTGTTGATTTTTTATTATTTATCGCACGAGGGGACATGCCTTGTTGATTGTTTATTATTTATCGCACGAGGGGACATGCCGTGCTGATTAATTATTATTTATCACACGAGGGGACATGTCGTGTTGATTATTTATTATTTATCGCTCGAGGGGACATGTCGTGCTGATTGTTTATTATTTATCACACGAGGGGACATGCCGTGTTGATTGTTTATTATTTATCACACGAGGGGACATGTCGTGCCGATGTGTTACTGTTTGATGCACGAGGGGACATTCTGTGCCGAGTGATTTTTGAGGTGATGCACGAGGGGACATGCTGTGCCTTGTGTTATTCATTATATGTTCTGAGGCGTTAAATTCCTGCTTTTACTGTTACATTTCAGTTGTTACCCTGTTCCACTATGCTAGTATTTGTTGCCCCTGTTATCCCCATCATGTTTCTCCCCGTATCTGTTTATACTATTTATTTCCGTCGATATTTTCTTGTTATTATATAGAATTGCACAGGTATGTATTTTTTTGTCGGTCCTAGCCTCGTCACTACTTCGCTAAGGTTAGGCTCGGCACTTACTCAGTACATGGGGTCGGTTGTACTGATGCTACACCTGCACTTCTTTATGTTGTGCAAACTACGCAGCCGGACCCGGTGGGCGCTGACGGAGGGAGCATTCCATCAATTTATTCAGGAGACATCGAGGTACACCAGCAGACGTTCGTGGGCCTTGGCGTCACCTACTACCCATCTCTTTCAGTTCTGTCTTATTTTTTAGTTTCAAAGACAGTCATATGTACTTATTTTCAGACCATTGTATTCAGTAATCTCATAGACAGTTCGTGAGTATGTGACACCAGTTCTGGGTTATATTTATGGGTTTTATTCTCGGGGCTTGCTTCATTATTATGCACTTAGTTAACTCTCATTGTTGACCATCGTTGCATTAGCTATCTTGTTCATTTTAGTTTCAAATGAGTTTATTTAGTTCAAACGGTTGCTTGCCTAGCGGGTTCAACGTTAGGCGCCATCACGGCCTGAAGGTGGGATTTTGGGTCGTGACAATAAAATTCTAAGCGACATGTAAAATGGAAAATAGGACTACAAATACGGGAACACATAAGGGAAAATAATGGCTCACAGATCCCTCCACAAGTAAACACGTAAATAGCACGTCTCAAACACAATCGAGGTCTCAAAGTCAGGATTTAAAACAGAAGTTTTGAGTTGGAAATCAGTATGGTTTCAACAGTTTAGAAAAGGGAATGCCTTTTTTGAAAACCCAGTAATAAAGCAGGAAGTTTAGTAACAATAGAGCAGTTTAAAGAAAAGGAATTGATTAGAAATCCAGTAATTAAAAGACAGTAGCAGGATTTAAAAGTGCACAGCCATTTCGATGAAGACATCAGTAACGCAAATGAAGAACTTTTAGAAAATCTCGGTAAAGCATGATTTAGAATGACAGAGTGATTCAAAGGAGCAAGTGACTTTTGGAAGATCCAATAGTTTAAATTAGAGTAGGAATTCAAAGCAGGAGTTTTAATGAAATTTTTTAGTGAAAAAAGTGAAAGAATAATTTCAGAAACCAGTAGTTTGAAAGCAAAGCAGAGATCTTAAATAAGCAGAATGATTCGTACACATTTCAAAAAAGGGTAAATGGTTTTGAAACACAGCAGTTTCTAGACAAAGGTTTTCAGGACCATTCTTTAATATAGGCAAGACATAAAACAATTGATTTTGGTTTCAATAAATATTAGGCCTAAGGTTTGCCTAGGCGTCTGAAATATATATACATACTGATTATTAGTTTTACAATAAATCAGTGAAGTGCAGGTCTTAATCTTGATTTTAAAAGACATAAAGGATAATACATTGAAGGCAGTGTTGAGTTTTGCAGAAAACATTTTAGCCATTTAACATAGTTTTAGCGAGGTTATTAGATGTACAGGTGATACAGGAACGTGATTAGACTTAATACGTACTTTTTAGGTGTTCAATAGAATAAAACAGACATGCTGAAGGTACGGCCCTAGGTAACATGGTATCTAATGCACACATTGATACTTGATTGTTGTTATGCAACCTAACGCATGACTTCTATATGAAAATACAGAGGCAGTAACATTACAACAGTTTTTATTACAGTTATTAGCTGTGAACAGGATTTCTAAAATAAACATGAGTATAGTAGAGATGCTGAAATAAAAAACCTACACATGGTTCTGATGCATGGTATGCATGTCCTAAGCATGATACTATTTCACACATAGGTAAAGTAAATCCTATGGTCATGGTTTCTACCCATACTTTATTAAGCATGCATAGTCCCATCCCATATTCACTATCCAGCCCCCAAGTATTTATTTACCAATTATTACAAACCAAGAATAATAAATTACATCACTTAAAGAAAAATAAGAAGCTAATTCTATAGGGAGCCTTCAATCAGGCCCATATCTTCCAACCTCAATCCTTTCGAGTTTCACAGCGTTTCCTAGTCCAGGTGCGTCAAAGTCCCTAAGGCCCTCGGGGGCCCTGGACAATGCTCGCACCCAGACACAATTGCCAAGACTTTACGCATGTGCAGTGGGGAATTACCAGCCTCAGTGTGTCAAAGTTCAGAGGGAACTCAAAAGGTTCCCTAAGCAATGCTCACACTGAGGGGGTGAAACCTAAGTTTCTAGGAATAGTGTGAAGTGCCAGAAGTGATGTTGAAAAGAAAAGAAGAGTTTTGAAAGAGACAATATTTGAAAGGGATTCAGTTGGAATGATTTTACAACTAAAGAGTTGTTTTGGAAAATAACTTTTGAAAACAGCAGTAGGATCAAATAAGTAATAAACCAGTCATAGAACCCTAAAACAATTTCAGCAATACACAAAGAACAGTCTTCACACAAGGATAATAGGAGTTGGGGACAAATAGATCACATAATAGGCAGAAGTTCTTACAATTAATGCAGATGACAAGAATAAATTCAAGAATACTTGATCTAACATAGTTGCAGAAAGTCAGGGAGACTTTAGGGAATCAGGAAACAGCAGGATAAAATATGACATTAAACAATCTTAGGACACTGGCCTAATAGATGCATACTAGGAATAGACAACGACACATAAGCATTAGTCTAGTTACTGATTTGATTAAAGCGTGCAGATCCTAAAGAGATAAGACATGGCTGGCATTCATAAATGAAACAAAGAGATCAAGTGCATGTTGAACAGCGGAACCACATATAGAAGCAAGTTATGAATAATAAGAGTTGAGACAAGTAGAGGATCATGTTTTTGATGAAACTTTGAAATTAAAATTGGACATACCAGTGAAATGGAAGCAAGCAAAATGAAAGAGCAAGAATAAGAGCACAATGGTTAGCCTTGGCTTATAGCTGGCTAACAGTAGACAAGAGCAAAGACTAAAATAATAGTAGAGAGCTTTTGTGTGAGAGAAAATTTTTGATCACCAGTCTGTGTGTGTGTGAGAAGCTTAGAACAGTGTTCTTGTTCGTTTTCTTTGTTTAATGAAAGAGCATGAGTACTTATAGTTGAAAACAGGTGATCAAATAAGGTAAGAATCACAAATGCATGGTAATAAGAGAAGGAAGAATCCCAATCAGTCAGGAAATCAATGACACGGTTCCCTTGATTTATGGGATTCAAACTCAGAAATGGTAATGACATGCGGCCACATAAGGTAAAGGAAAATCAGTACCATACTTAAATAAGGAAAGGATCCAGGCATGTTAAGTAATAGGAAAACTCGGAATCAATTAACTAAGGAATCAAGACAATCAATCCCTTAGGTCAAGGGATTCAAATTCAAACCGTAAAACACATAGCCATATAAGGAAAAATCAGTCAAGACTCAACAAGGAGAGAATCAGTTTTACTAAGCAATAGGGTAAACAATTAAGACCAAGTTTAGAAACTCCAATTAAGGAGTGATTCAATAGAATAAAATACTACAGCAAATCAATTAATTTAAACAATCGAATAGCATTCTAGGGTTTTAAAGGAACCTTTCAATCAAGCCATCAAGTAAGGAGATTAGAATCAGTCAAGAGAGAGTTATAACACCATACTTCAGCATATAAATAAGTAAGACAAACAATCGTAGCAACAGACAGGTCTAGAAACGTTGACAGAAAGAGGCAAGAGATGAATAACATATGAATATAATCACACAGAGATTCCACTAACAAATTAAAGAATCATTCGAAGCATGATAATCACAGAAAACTTAACAAGAAATAGGCAGTAGGAAGAATCAAACACAAAGGTCTAAAACAATTAGGGCTTTTCAACATAGGCAAGTTAAAAAGCGGTACGAGCATAGAATCAGTAGAGATATGCAAAGGAAAGGTTTAAACATAAGGAAGAAATCAGTTTTAAACAAGTGTAGAAACTCAGAGAAACCCTAATTTTAAAAAGTAAGCAAAAGGTTTTATGGCTGATGTATCTTAAAGATTTAGTTGAGAATAAAGTAAAACATAAAGAAACAGGTAGGAATCGTCAAAAATACCAGAGATTTAGGAGGTTTAGGAAAACATTAGGGTTTCATAAGAACCTAGAGGAAGTCGGAGAACCTGCCGTGAAACTCAAAGGTCATGGTGGTTCTGGCATAGTCATGTCAAAAACCCCACCGGAGAAAGCCGAAAACAACCCAAGCAGTAACCACGGTAGCTATTTGGCATGGTCGAAGCCATTGAAGGCTTCAGATATGAAGTGAACCGGAGAAAGAAGGCGTCGTGGAGGCTGGTGGTCGAAAAGATGGTGGTCAGAGGTGGCCGTAGAAAGGAGGGGGTCCATCGTAGAAGAGGAGCCAAGGAGGCTTCTAGAGAAAGCTAGAGAGAGTAACAGAGAGATAGAGAGAGATGAAGAGTCTCGAAAATGAGACGGGGGAAGGGGGGTAGGTGAGAGTTAATTATGGAAATGAGGGATCTGGGCCGTTGATCTTATTTGATCAACGGTTCAGATTTAATTAGGGGTTGGGCTGGGTATGGATTAGGATTGGGCTGGGTATTTGATTGGGGTTTGGGTTGGGTAATTGGGCTGGTTAACTCTGATGGGTTGGGGTTAAAATTGGCTAGGTTTTAAAATAAAAGTGGCTAGATATTAATTACCCATAAAATAGATAATTAATTGACTAAAATAGCCAATAATTATATAAAAAATGAAATCAAGTTAAAATAGTTAAAATCACAGTAATTAACTAATATTAGGTGTAAAAATGCATAAATTTTGAATTGAAAAAATGCAAAAATATCCAATTGGGCCATAATTGTAAAATTATTGTAATTGAAATTAAATAAGACCCAATTGACTAATTTATGAAATAATTGAATCCTAACGGATAAAAATGATTAAAAATGACATATCGAGCTGTAAATATTTTAAAATTATTTATAACCTAATTTAAGATCAATTATTTAAAATATAAAATATCAGATAAATATGAAAATAATTTAATAAAAATAGTGAAAAATAGGGAAAAATACTTATTATTACAAAGAGTGATTTTGAAAGCTTATCTGCAAGTTTGAAAAGAATTTGAGGAAATATTGGGTATCAACAGCTGCCCCTCTTTACCCGGGAAGGATGAAAGAGTTGTCGGGTAAAGATGTGATGGCCAATTTTGACCGAATGGAACTGCGTGACAGAATTAGGCTGCATCCTGGCTTCGGAGCTGCCTACATATCCCTGGTTTTACAGGAATCAGGCCATATGTAGTTCCGGAATCATCGGCGAAATATACCGATGATGTTTCACAAGAACGGACGCAAGGTGCAAGGTAAGGTAAAGTTGGAAGGTCTCACGGGGTTGTATCGGAGAACTGGAGTGGTCCGCTCCTGCCTGGTTGGCTGTTCCGACCGAATTACCTGCAAATAAATAACAAGAATATATCGTGCATAATATAAATATGATGCAAGTTCCCGTTGGACTATGAATGTTGTCTTTGGACAATTTAGGATGATGTCCTTAGACCATGATGTCCTGGGCCATGAATCGCTTGGTGCGGGATTCGCAGGCTATGAAATGATGTTCTCGGGCCATGAAGACGGTGCCTCTGAATGATGACGCCTTTTAATAATGATATGCAGGTTGAATAAAAGAGATCCTCAGACCATGAAATGATGTTCTCGGGCCATGAAGATGGTGCCTCCGAACGATGACGCCTTTGGACAAGTTGGCGATATTTTAGCCCATGAAGAATGCAGTAGTATGATGCTAACAAGACAGAGTTTAGTCTTGCGATTTGCAAAAGAGAGGCAGAGCTTAGCCCGAAAGAAAGCTTAAACAAGTAGTGCCACGAAAGGTGATTGCTTTGAAAGGTAGATAGGAGCTTTATGCAATGAAACAAAATGCAGGGGAGGTAGCGTGGAACCTCGGAAGGCAGAATAGTAGTCTTATGCAGTTCCAGAAAGAAAATGCGAGGGAGGTAGCGTGGAACCTCGGAAGGCAGAATAGTAGCCTTATGCAATGCAGGAAATAAAATGCAGAGGAGGTAGCGTGGAACCTCGGAAGGCAGAATGGTAGCCTTATGCAATGCAGGAAATAAAATGCAGGGGAGGTAGCGTGGAACTCGGAAGGCAGAATAGTAGCCTTATGCAATGCAGGAAATAAAATGCAGAAGATGTAGCATAGAACCTCGGAAGGCATAATAGTATCCTTATGCAGTTTCAGAAATACAATGTGAGGGAGGTAGCGTGGAACCTCGGAAGGCAGAATAGTAGCCTTATGCAATGCAGGAAATAAAATGCAGGGGAGGTAGCGTGGAACCTCGGAAGGCAGAATTGTAGCCTTATGCAATGCAGGAAATAAAATGAAGGGGAGGTAGCATGGAACCTCGGAAGGCAGAATAGTAGCCTTATGCAATGCAGGAAAATAAGAATGCAGGGGAGGTAGCGTGGAACCTCGGAAGGCATAATAGCCTTATGCAGTGCAGGAAAATAACAGTAAGAGTTCTTAGCTGATGATAAACTGCGGTGATACGATTGTGGTGAATAAGCGTTGTTTGCGATGATAGTAAGTGTCAGCATGTGCGACGAGTTTGAGAGCGTCTTTTGAAAGATATACGTCCTGCGTAGATAATAATATGTTTTGGGCTTTTGCCGTCTTTGTGCCTGCATCAAAAGAAAAATCGTGAGTTCTGTAAAGGGGAGAAGGTCAATTCGCATTCCCGCTGGCTTTACTCGGCCTGTCTGCTTGATAATGATAACGTTGTTTGTATCACAGGGGTAGCGTCGCTAAACAAGCTGTTTTGAGAAGTAAATATGCATGGTTTTATAAAAATATGATATAAAATAAAATTGAAAAATATTTTTCTTTTGGATGAACCGACGAACCCGACGCGGTTCGAGACATTGCAACCTCTCTTGCTATGGATATTTGAGGGTCCTCTTCAAACTTCTACCCCAGTTTGATAGGAGAATGCTTCTGATTGTTGCTTGTGCGGTGCTTGATTGGACTTGATTCGGAATTTTGAGGTCCCTCCTCAAAATTCTGCCCCAGTTTCCATTCGTGGGGGAAATGAAATTTTTATTAAAATGTGACCGAACCCATAGGGCTGCCGACGTATCCCTTCTTAAACGGGAATCAGGTCAAGCGTAGTTCAATTACAACATTGATAAAACATAAAGCGTTACACATAGTAGCGCTTGACTTCATCTGAGTTGATTGGTTTTGGCTAGATTTCTCCATCCATTTCTGCAAGTATAAGTGCTCATCCTGTCAGTACTCTGTGAACCATGTACGGGCCTTGCCAATTGGGACAGAATTTCCCTTTTGCTTCGTCTTGGTGAGGAAAGATTTTCTTTAACACCAGATGCCCCGGTGTGAATCGTCTTGGTTTGACTTTCTTGTTGAAGGCTTTGGTCATTCTGTTATGATATAGATGACCATGACAAACTACGTTCATTCGTCTATGAGGGCTAGTAGTTCATAAAGGCTCCTTACCCATTCTGCATCGCTGAGCTCGACTTCTGGTACGATTCTCAAAGATGGAATCTTGACCTCGGCAGGAATGACGGCTTCTGTGCCATATACCAACATATAAGGGGTATACCCAGTTGATATGCGAACTGTGGTGCGGTATCCCAGTTAGGCGAATGACAGCTTCTCATGCCACTGCTTGTGCTTCTATATCATCTTTCTCAGTATCTTCTTGATGTTCTTGTTGGCAGTCTCAACGGCTCCATTCATTTGAGGTTTGTATGCTGTAGAATTCTTGTGTTTGATCTTGAAGGCCTCACACATTTTTTCCATCAGGTCACTGTTTAGATTGGAACCATTGTCGGTGATGATTGAATCTGGAACTCCAAACCGACAAACAATGCGGTCGCGGACGAAATCGGCCACAACTTTCTTAGTAACTGCTTTGTAGAATGTTGCTTCGACCCATTTAGTGAACTAATAAATGGCGACCAGAATAAACCTGTGTCCGTTGGAGGCGGCAAGTTCGATTGGTCCAATAACATCCATGCCCCAAGCGGCGAACGGCCACGGCGAACTTGTTACATTAAGCTCACTAGGAGGTACCTTTATCATATCCCCATGTATCTGGCATTGGTGGCATTTCCGGACATACTAGATGCAATCTGTTTCCATGGTCATACATAAATAACCGGCCCGAAGTATCTTCTTTGCTAGAACGAACCCGTTCATATGAGGACCGCATGTACCCGCATGTATTTCCTCCAGCAGTTTGGTTGATTCTATTGCTTCGACACATCTTAGCAAACCCAAATCAGGAGTCCTCTTGTACATGATTCCTCCGTTGTGAAAAAGATTGTTTGACAACCTTCTAAGTGTGCGCTTCTGAGTAGCGTTTGCAGGCTCTGGATATTCTCCCTTTGCCAAGTATTCCTTAATATCATGAAACCAAGGCTTTCCGCCTGCTTCTTCTTTTTCATGAATTCCTTCCAAGTGTACTCGTACCCCATACCGAAAGTGGTACCATGCTTCTTGAGTGTTATTGGCTTCGTTATTCCCTAGAGATTCTTACTGAGCCCTTTACCTGGCTCGTACCTTTCCCAGTTCAAGATGCTTTCAATCTTACTGTCCCACCACTTGTCCTTATCAATGGTGTTAACTCGTTCAATGTTGTGGTAGATCTCTCCACCCAACTTTCTTCTTCCATCGATAACCGAAAAGGTCTGGCGATCGTAGATATGGTTGCTACCGTTGCCATGAATGATTACCTCTTGGTGATTCCATTCGAACTTCACAGCTTGATATAGGGTTGATGCCACGGCCCCAGCAGCGTGGATCCAAGGTCGTCCTAACAGTAAGTTGTAGGATGCATTCACATCTATCACTTGGAAATATACATCGAACCAAGTTGGTCCCATATGTAAGCACCAGGTGCATTCTCCCATGGTGGACCTCTGCGAACCATCGAAGGCTTTTACGTTGATCTCTCCTTCCTTTATCTCATGTAGACTTTTGCTCAATTTCTTGAGCGTGACCAGGGGACAGATGTTGAGGCTGGAACCCCTATCAATTAGTATCCTTGTGATGAAATGATCCTCACATTGTATCGTGATGTGTAGTGATCTGTTATGCCCTAACCCCTCGGGCGGTAGCTCATCTTCATGGAAAGTGATCTTGTGGCTCTCCAATACCTGGCCCACCATGTTGGCCATCTCCCCGCTGGTGATATTGTCTGGTACGTATGCTTCACTCAGCACCTTTAACAAGGCACTCCTATGTGTTTCAGAGTTCTGTAATAGGGAGAGAATAGATATCTGAGCGGGTTTCTTGTTCAACTGGTCGAGGATTGAATACTCTTTGGCTTGTATCTTTCTCCAATGATCGTCTTAACCTGTCTCAAGGGTGGGAGGAAGGTTGGCGGCTTGCTTGCTAGACTCGACAAATGTTCAGGGGTATAAACTCTACCAGTTCTTGTCATCCCCTGTGTGACAATGGCTTCCTAAGACTTGCCTTTACCTTTCCTCCTCGCTTCAGCAGTGTAGTCCCATGGGATGGCGTTTGAGTAGAAGGGTGGCGTTGTTGACATTGCCACTGGAGTTGGTGTGGTCATTCTTATTCCTACCCTAGTATATGTTATAGGTGGCTGGACTGCAATTTCGAGAGGCCATACAAACTCAACTTCGATCAGCACTGGGGCCTTTCCTTTGGCAGGCGGTCTTGGTTAAAACTCGAGTGGGATGGACATGTTTACCTCATCATCCTTGGATGGCTGCATCTGAACTACAATCGGGTTGAGAGTAATTGTGGGCTTCTTCGGATCACCCTCTGCAATCAGCCCAATTAATCCCTCGGGATCCCAATCATCATCTACCTCAATCATATAGACACCACCTGTCGGGCAGCGGGTTATTGCGCACATTAGGAGCAGGGTCCTTGGCTACAATGATCTTATTGTCTATGAGAGCTTGTATCTTGTCCTTCAAGGAACGACATTCCTTGAGGGTGTGTCCCTTCATGCCGGAATGGTAAGCACAGGATTTATTTGGGTTGACCCACTGAGAAGGGTTCTCAGGGGTGGCAGGAGGAATGGGTGTGACATAACCGGCGGCTTTGAGTTTTTCATATAGCTAATCGATGGGCTCAGCTATGGCAGTATACTGTTTCGGAGGGCGACGGTCGAAGTTAGGGAGGGGTCTTGGGAAGTTTTGGCGAGTAGGTGGTGATTGGTAGTGAGAAGGTTTGAAATTATAGGCGTTGTAAACGAGAGCTGGTTAGGAATATCTGGGCAAGGTAGGCTGATATGTGGGTGATGGATCTTGATATGTGGGTGAGGGTGCTTGGTATTGAGGTGATGGTGCTTGGTAACTTGGAGCTGGTTGGTATGTGAATGAAGGTGCGGGATCGACTTGGTATTTAGGAGGCGATTTGTCTTGTTGTGCTACCATCACGGCTCCTACATCCTTCTTCTTGGACACACCACCGGATTGCAGAGCTTTATTAGTAGCTTGTAAAGCTTCAAGGTTGGTGACTGTACCGCTTTTGATGCCCTCTTCGATTCGCTCTCCCAACTTGATGATGTCAGAGAACTTGTGATCCTCGACCATCATCAGTCACTCATAGTATTGAGGATCCTGAGCTCGCACAAAGAACTTCTTCATTTGTTCATCTTCTAAGGCCGGTCTGACCTTGGCAGCTTCTGACCTCCAACGAGTAGCATAAAGGTCTACGTTGGTTTCTTCTTTAGGTTCTGGATGTAGAATACATCCGGTGCATTCTCCGTGTTGAACCGGAACCTATCCATGAAGTCTGTTGCCATTCTTACCCAATCAGACCATTTATTTGGATCCTGGATGATGTACCAGGACAATGCATCTCCTTTTAAGCTCCTCATGAAGAGTTTCATGCGTATTCTTACATCTTTTCCCACGCCGACCAGTTTGTCGCAGTAAGTCCTCAGATGGACTCTTGGATCACCAGTACCATCGAACATCTCGAACTTAGGAGGTTTGTGCCCCTCGGGCAGTTCGACATCAGGTTGTATGCAAAGATCTTCATAGTTCAGCCCCTCAATCCCTTTAACTCCTTCGACGCCCTGAACTCGGTTGGTCAATTTCTTGAGTTCCTCGGCCAGATTCCTTATGAGCATATCCTTCTCGTCAGACTTAGGGGTATGCGGTGTGGAATGATACACGGTATCTACATAATGGGATTATCGTAAGCCTGGAAGTGGTCTTTTGTCTGATCCTGGAGAGGTGGAGTGTTATAGTGACATGCATTGCATTGTGCTGGCAGGACTGGGTCCTTGGGGTGATTTGGTTGTTTAGGGATGTTCTGTGGTAAAATGGGGTTTGGAGCATTTGGGAAGGGGATGTCTGGAACATTGAGGGAAAGTGATAAGTGACCCAAATTCTTGACTTGGTCAAGTTCCTCTTGGAACTTCAGCAGTTTCTTTTCCAGTGGAGACATACCCTCATGCAGAACCTGAATACCTCGACCATCAATGGTCTCAACCTGTTCATCCCTGTTGTCTTTCCTAGTGCCGCTTGCATCTGCCATCTTAGTTTTACCCTTGGTTTTTCCTTTGGGAGGACTGGGAGGAGGAGTAGGAGGAGGGCCCTTTGATCTTGTGTAACTGTAAGCACTGTTTTTGTCCATGCGGACGAAGGTATGAAATCTCCTATTTATTATGTAAGTAAAATTTTGATGGGAGTAGAAACTTGCTACTCACATCTAGAAAAGTTGGCCTTAGCCTTGGCACTCGCCACACGAAAGCTAAGTCCATATTTCCAATGTCACCCGATAGCTTGGTGACAAATTTTCCCCTACGGAATATTCTTAATAAACCTGAAAATCTAAGGTAGGTTGTCCAAGTGGGCCATCGAAATGAGCAAATTTGACATAGAATATAAACCCAGGATTGCGATTAAGTCACAAGTTTTCGCTGATTTTGTGGCCGACTTCAGCCTGGGACTTTTACCTTTGGCTACCAAAGAAGAAGTAATGGTGTCAAAATTGACATCAGGAGTTTGGACCTTGCTTATGAATGGAGCTTCCAATGTGAAGGGGTCCGGGCTCGACATTGTGTTAACCACATCCTCGGGAGGAACGCTAAGACAGGCCATAAGAATTGTTCCTCTTACTAACAATGAAGCAGAGTGTAAAGCTTTAATTGAAGGGATCGGATTGTCTCCGGAACTGGACATCGAGGTCATATTAATGTAACGCGACTCCCAATTGGTAGTAAATCAGGTCTAGGGATCTTCGAAGCCAAATAGAAATGCATGCAACAATATGTAATGAAAGTCCAAGCTCTTCTCGCTCGGTTCCGGGAATAGTCAATTACGTATATCTTGAGGTAAAAGAATGCGGAAGAAGATACACTAGCAAATCTTGGAACGTTCAAGGAGATGAAGGGATATGACTCGGGTATGGTTGCACAACTTATGCATTTGGTGTTAACGTAGATAGCTAATACGAGGTAAATGCGACCAATATGGTCTAGAACTGGAGAACTGAAATTATTGACTATCTCGAGCACGAAAAGTTGCTTGAAGATCCTAAGGTATATTGGGCGCTGCATGCTAAAGTTGCTCGATATAGCTTAAAGATAGGTCAATTGTACAGAAGATCTTTCCAAGGCTTGTTGGCCCGATGTTTGGGAGCCTCCGAAGCTAATTATGTTATGCCAGAAGTTTATGAAGGGATATGTGGAAATCAGTTAAGCGACATTTCCTTAGTGTTAAAATTAATTAGGGCAGCATGCCTAGATGGAATAAGACGCCACAGCTTATGTTCAAAAATGTGATAAATATCAATGCTACACACCGTTGGTACATCAACCAGCAGAGCCATTGCACCTAGTTTTGTCACCATAGCCATTCATGAGGTGGGGGATGCATATCGTCGGACTGCTACCACCAACCCATGTCATTACTAGAAGATTGACGAAGGTGAAATGGTAGATTTCTTGCTGGAGAATATAATTTGCATATTTTGGATACCAAAGAGAAAGCATGCGAAAACGAGCATATAGGCGCAGAGGTTACGAAGTTCCTTGAACACTTAAAAATCAAAAGGATCAAATTATCACCCCATCATCCGAGTGAAAATGGTAAAAATGAATCAACTGATAAGGTGATTATACAAAATCTCAAGAAGATATTGCAAGCAGCTAAAGGTAAATCGACCTAAGAGCTGTCAGGAGTACTATGGGCATACCGGATAACAGCTAAGTCAAAAATGGGGGAAACTCTTTTCCCTCTTGTGTACGGAGCAGAAGCCCTGATCCCGGTGGATGTAGGAATAACCTACCCTGAGATATATCCAAGCGGACAAACAAGCAAGCAATGAAGCAATTTTGGTTTAATTGGAGCTGCTCGATGAACGCAAGGACTTGGCGCATATAAGGATGGAAGCCCAAAAGTAGTGAATGGAAAGATATTACAATCAAAGAGCTAACCTCAGTTATTTCAAAATGGGAGACTTGGTTTTAAGGAAAGTAACTCAAATTACCCGGAAGCTCAATGCGGGGAAGCTAGGTCCAACATGGGAAGGCCCTACTTGGGTTGAGCTATCACCGGAAAAGGGTCATATGAGTTACAAAATCAAGACGGAGAAAAATTGCCAAACAACTGGAATGTGGCACCCCTCAAGAGATCATATTGCTGATGAACCTCGCCTACACTGAAAGTATGTGTTGCAATCTTTTTCCCTTCGTCTGGTTTTTGTCCCAATTAGGTTTTCTGGCAAGGTTTTTAACGAGGCAGAAACTCAAAGTATATTACGAAGGAAGCTTCAGTAGTAGAAATAAGACCTTTAAATGAAAAGGAACACAAGAAAAGAACCAATATGGAGCGGTTAGATAGTCTTTTGCTCGGTCGCAAAGTAGCCACCGTGAAGTAAAGTTTGATTTCGAGCAAAGATTACCCGACCATTCGCAAGTGTAAGCCACTGGGGGATAGTTAGATAATCTTTTGCTCGATAGGATAAATTCCTAAGGGGACGTAAAGTTTGCTATTGAACTGAAGATTATCTAGCAATTCACTTAATGGAATGAATAAAGTAAAGTCCTTTTCAAGATGAGTGCCACAAGAAATGGCAATTCATTTTAGTAGAACGAAAGCTTATGTACTTTTGAAAATGGAAGGAATAAAGTAAATCCCTTTTATTTCTATCTTGTTGGTGGTTTGAACGATAAATTGATTTTATCATTTGAAAGTTAAACAAGTACTTCAAATGCTAGTGCCATAATGAATAGGACACGTCCTCTTCAAGATCATCGTAACATATGAGGGCACTCTCTTATGAAACCCTCTAGTTAAAGGGTTGATTTCGGAATAACATATGCTCGGAATCCAAATACTACCGGGGAAAAATACACCTGAAGCCTCGCATATCTCGGAGATAAAAACTTACGATAATACTTAAATGAAAGGGACGCAAAGAGAAACACTTGCACGATACTTGAACAAAAAAGTGCTCATATTCACAATCATGCCAAACAGCACAAGTATAAAAATATTTGAAAGAAAATAAAACAAAAACTAAGCTAGCATCTCCAAAACCCGGAGGAAGAGAAGCATGTGTACCCCTAGGGGAAGAGGGAAGATCCGCCACTGGCTCAATGCCTTGGACTTCACCATTTTGGCCTTCAATATCATCACCTTCTAGCTCTTCTTCAATTACCGAGAACTCAAAATCTGAACCAGAGGTAGCATCAAGTCGGGCCGGAAGACCCCTTTTAGTAGCTGACTCTAGCTTACGGGCCTTAGCGATTTCGGCATGGAAGACAATGACACACGCTTTGGCCTCTTCCAATATTTTTCTCCTCATGATGTGCATAGCACATGTTTTTTCAACAATAATGGAAGTTGTTCAATACTGGAGTTCTTCTTTATGTAGTTCAACCTCAGTAGAAAAGGGTATCTCGCGCGAATCTTATAGACCGGAGGCCGACATCAAGGTTGTGCACAATATAGCTGAAAATTTTATTATGCTCAATGGTCCTCTTATGCTTCTCCTCCAATCGGGCATACTTCGCCTCGGCAGCAGTAACTTCTTCAGTTTTGGAGTTTAAGGGTACCTCTAAATTACTTAACCTTTCAACGGATGCAGCCTCGCGATCGGATGCAGCATTAATGGTATTATGGAACTCAACCCATTTGACCCTTGTTTCTTCAAATCGTGGCCTTAATGGGGAAACCTTGTCAGTAAGGGTCACTACTTCTTCCTCAGTTTTCTACAACCGAGCCTCCAACTCACCAACCTCTGCAGCTCGTGCTTCTAGATATGAGAGGTGAGCAACAGTCTCATCTCGCTCGGTTAAAAGTTGATCGCGTTCTGAGATGAGTTCCTCCTTATCATGAATCAGCCTTTGAATGTCCTCGGAAGCAAGGAAGTTCGCCTACCAAATAAAACTCAAACTCAGAACCCTGCCATAGCAAAGATAGAAGAAACAACAGAGGAAACAAAGGTTATACCACCGCTGCGTTGTGCATGGAATTATTCAAAACAATTCTCTCGAGATATTTTGTATCTTATCCCTATCTTTTTCTGAAGCCAAAGGTATTAGATAATTAGCAAGCTCCACTGGCCGGGATAACAGATAGCATTCGGTAGAGAACGAGAGGGTGATGCTCCTCCTCCTTTGGGGATCTTCAGAGGAGCAGCATACTTTTGCTCCAAACTCCTATGAATTAGAGACAAGGGATGAGGGACATCCTCCCCTCGAACAAGTATGTACAGTGGAGATGATGTAACAACTGCTGGTGGCGAAGGCAGAGTGGGTGAACCAGGAGATGAAGCAGATGGCGTTGTAGGCTGAGAAGTAGGTGTGGCGAACTGGTTGTTGGTTGCTCATCATTCGTAGACGGAACGGACCCAGTACTCAGCCTCACGGTATTAGGCATGGCAACTGGGTCTTGGAAGAGGTAGTTAGTGTCTTCCACTACATTATAATATCCCTATAGTGTCGAGGCGTCATCCTTGATTAGCGTAACTATCTCAACAGAATGAGCATTTTGCTAAGCTGATGAAGGTCATCGCCTTCTATGTAGAGAAGCCCCTTAATCATTATATCCTCCATCATCGTCATTCACCATGGTGTGTATGGGCAGCTTGAGCGCGACACTCATCACCACAACATCCGAAGATGGCTCGGGTGCAGCACTCTTTTCCTTTTTATTTTTTCCCCCGGCCTCATAGGAAAGTCTCCTTTTTTGTTGCTTGTTGTCCGGCGGGCGACTCATAGAAGAAGCACTTGCACTAGATGCAGGCTCGGAGACACCTGTTCGGGTAAAAGCCCTTCCAACAACCTCACGGATTAAGAAGGATTAGCCAAAACGTCATCCTTCACGACGACAACTGAGCCCTAAGATAGACCTAAATTCAACATGAGAGAAAGATTAATAAAATTCATTATAAGAAATAAAAAAACGAAGGTGTGAGTTCGACTTACCATGGTTTTTGGCCTTCCACTAGTATTTAAGGGCCAAGTTTTTTCACGTACGGGTCTTGGGCATAGTGACATCCAAAATTTTCTAGATCCACTGGTCCAAGCCTTCAACCATGTGTGGTGTCTACCGAGTTGCTGAAATAAGTGAAAGAAGAAGGATGAGTAACAACATGGCATGATCTTTAACTAGAAGAAAAGGCAAATGATGACTTTACGAGTACACTTCTATAATTCCAAAGGATGGAGTCGTGGCTGGAATGATGTCCCTAGCGGATACTGCAATGAACCATTCTATTCACCCACAGTCGTTATCATCATCCATACTGTTTAGCAAAGCATAGTGGCCACGTTTGCTGAAATTTATCATTCCCCTACGGAAAATCTTGGGGGAATAGAAGTTAATTAATCGAGACAGGGTTAGCTCCTCACTCATCTACTGGCATAGCCGGCGAAGACAAGCAACTTTCCTGCACACAAAAGGACTTACTTGTGTCAAGCATACTTGGTAGTGGATACAGAACTCCACGATGACGGAGTCAATATCCTCATTAAAAGAGAGTGGCCCAAAATTAAAGGGGTACGTATAAAAATACGTGAAACCCTTCTTTGGTAAGGTTATCCATTCAGCCAGGTTAGGAGCGATGATGTCAAGATCATGGCAATGACAGTCTTCCTTCACAACACTACTGGAAGGACGGATGGAAGAAGGATACACACAAAAAACCCACGTGCGAGGGTTAGCAAAATACTTCTGTTCGAAGTCTTTAGTTGCGACAAGACTTCTTGGGATAATGGGGCGCACCGTATTAGGAGCAACACCATCTTCGCCATCATTACCTCGATAGTCGGCAAAAAGTGATGCTGAACTGTGAGATTTTTGCACCCCATATTTTCGTACGTAAATGTAATCCATAAGTAAATCGATGGAAGCTCGAAAATGAGATATTACATTCCGATTATCGTACATTAAAGTTTCGTCGTAAGTTTATCGACGTAAGTTCGGGAATGAGATTATTTTGAGATTATAGGCATTACACTATTTCAAACAAGTGATGAGTAAATTCGTGAAGGTGAGAGGGTAACCAAATTGAAGAAAATGAATTTCTTCGAGGTTTGACATTTTTGAAAAAAATACGGCTCAAGCTAAAATACCTGATATTTATAGACTAGTACCATATAAAGTACCACATAACCATGATAGTAAGGTGTATAAAGTGTATTAAAAGTAATTTTGAGTAATCTGAGATAATTCTTAATTTTGTGAATATTTACGTAATTAGTGATTTTAATGAAAGATTAACTAATTAATTAGTTTAGTGGGATAAGGATAACTAATCTTTCACGTGGCAGTCCCTTTTTTTTTTTCATTTAGTGACTCTTATGTTATAATGGAAAGGTGGCACAATAGAGTAAGATTATAAGGCTTAGTCATTAGTATGTGGGGCCACTCCATTTAAGGCATGAAACTTCTCTAGTTCAAAAAGAGGTCTTATGGCAAAGTGTTAGACAACGTTCAGCAAGGATTCAACCAAATTTCATATCATCTTAGCAACGTGAGTTGCTTCAATATTTCTTTCAAAATGTTAGATTTTGTGATTTTAAGGGAGTACGGTATAATCTTTCTTAAGAATATCATCGAATTATTTTTTATTTTGATTTTGTCCTTACGTGTTTAACGTGTGTTAGAGGGATTGTCAAGAGAATCAATTCAGGTATGTTAAGGCTAAACCTTTCCTTCATTTTGACATGATTTCATAATTACATATGTTTGATAACGGCATAAGGAGAAGTTCATACTCCCGAATTTATATACATTATTCTAGTCTCCTAAGTTACAGTATTATCCCTTATCAAGACTTCATATTCAATTGATTATTGTCTTCTTCCAGTGAAGAAAGCGAGAGTCTATATTTACAGTATTACAATATTTTCACTATCATCGAGCTATAATCGATGGGCAGGCCCCTATTGGGAAACCTCTGATCAGATGGTAAGTGATATATCGAGACTACTGTGGCCGAGCGTTATGAGCGAGCCTAGTATGAACGAGCGCCTATGAGCGAGCCTACTACGGCAGAACATTTATATATACCGAGCCCTAGACAGATATTTTACCTACTATATTAAGAGAGTTGAGTCAGTATCACCAGGTAAGCATATCTTCAAATTATCTTTGACTCTCAATTACTTTCAGTTATTATATTATCAGTTCAGTTTCAGTTTTCAATTAATCTTTTGCCTTACATATTCGGTACATTATTTCGTACAGACGTCCCTTTTGCCGGGGACACTACATTCCATGTGTGTCGGTTCGTACAGACAAACGGAAGACCTCCTCAGCAGATGTTTCCCGAGTTCAGCTTGATCGGTAAGCTCCACATCCTTCGGAGTTTCCGGGTCAAGAGTTTATGTACATCTTGTATATATATATATATACAAG
>ML289887.1:10787-41462 GCA_005239495.1 Nicotiana undulata | reverse complement strand
AGGATACATTTGGGTATAGTGACTAACCTCCCTAAGCACTTTTAATACAATTACATTAACATTTGACCCATTTTCATGCTTGGCCAGAACTTTCACCACACTTTGCTTCATAATTACCCCACTATTCTTTAGGTGCAACTTTCTTTTTCATGCCACTAATTATCAAGGACTACATGTATTTATTGTCCTCTTTCTTTCTTTTGTTTTTCTCTAAGTGGCCTTCACTTTTGCATTTTATTTCTTTTTCTTTCTCTTTCACACTTTTGCACCTTTCATTTTATTTCCTTGATTTTCCTTACAGACCAAACCTCCACCCCACACTTTGACTTTTACATATCATCTAACAATTCAAGTTCTCATGGGAGGTATATGGTTCAAACAAACAGGCTATTCAAATAATTGGTTATGGTTCATAATGTGATTACCAAAGAAACATGCTTATAAGCTCAAAGGGGTTGACTATGGTCAATTACATTCAGGTGGGTACATATTTGTGTCTGGCTTAACAAAGAAATGCCTATATCCCTTCTAAGACTAAACAAACTTCTATTTCGATTTGTACACATACGGGGCAAGTTCTAGGTACAAAATGCAGACATAGAATAAGATGCAAAATACTTCACACACGCATGACACATAATTTAATCCAAATTGGTTCATCAAAACACTCCATTGAGCATTCAAGTTAGTTACAACATGCACCATTAAGGCATTCTACAAGAGTCAACAATTGAGCCTAAGCGTCACACTCTAGGATTCATGGTGTTTGGGTGCAACACACTTGCATTTAATCATTTAGCATCTTGACCAAAGGATTCCTAACTAAAAATAAAAGAAGAAGCTAGCTATACCTGGTTCAAGCTAAACCCTTGGAAAAGAACCGCGGTCAAAAAAAAAACAAGGGGAAGTTACTACACTACCTAAAAAGAAAAATAAAAAAAATCTTTTTGGTGTTTTCTTTGGACTAACTTCCCTCAAGAAAACTGCCTAAGAAGTCCGTCATCAGGAAGAGTCCACTAATTTTTTTTCTTTTTTCGATCGACTTGGACCCTCAAGAATCCCACCGAAGGGATCCGTCGTCGTTCCAAGACGACTTGCTTGACTATACCTTAAAAATAACTAAAACAACTACAAAAAGGAAACATAAAACAAAACTACAATTCTACTAAGTTTAAACAAAACTAAGGCAAACAATTCATAATTGTACAACATACAATAAAACAGGGAATCCATCCCCCACCCCACACTTAAAATGAGGACATGTCCTCATGGCCAATTAAAATGCAAAGGAAGGTAAGGGGACTTCCCTGACAACTCAATCCTAGTCGGAGACAGAGCCTGAGTCCACGTTGCACGCACGACCCAGGGCGCGGAGCCAACCCATGATCCTCTTCTCATATTTCTTCTGTTGGGTGGCCATTTCATCAACACGGGTCCCCAGATCAGTCACTGAGGTCCTCAGTCCGGCCACGTCCCTCTCCAGGTGGTCTAACCGTTGTCCCCGACTGTCCTTAGACGGGCCTCCAACATCTGCAGCCTGTGCCTGAACGGGATGCTCCTCCTCTATCTTCTCAGCTTCATCCTCACCATGTTGTGGCTCCTCCTCCGCCTCGTCATCCTCAGAGTCCTGCCCTATCAAATCCTCAGTCGCCGCCACCACATCCTTGCCCGTAGTGAGTCTATCAGCTGTGAAGGGGTGCAACACATGCACCCGACCATCTATAGCAAAGTCACCGGATACACCAGCCTGCCTGCACAAACGAGTGACGAGCGAAGGGTAGAAGAATCCATACCGTTGGACCTTCATGCGTGTAAACATCTCGTCATGAATCACCTTGGCCACATCGAATGGTGCATTAACCATGAAGCACCAAATCAAACACCCTCGAGGGATGTTCACCTCTGAAAGGTTCTTGGAAGGCAGGAGGCGGCTGTTGATCAAGTACAACCAGCATTTGGCCTCAAACTTGAGGGCCGAGGAGTGGAATTTGTTTCCATATTTATACCACTTCAATGTGACTCCCGGTTGACAGATGGTCCCGGTGAACTTGTCCCAAGGAGTCCTCTTTCCACTAAAAAGCTGGTAAGCATCCACATATCCCTAAGCTGGTGGAGGTAGCCTGTACATTGTCCGGATATTCTCTATGGAAGCATTGACCGCCCTTTTACGCACTGTTACCACATAGTTCTCATGTTCTGGAGCATTGGCGTAAAACTCCCGGACAAGCATGTCATTTGCCTCATCAGGCTCCTCAAAGAACACATCCACGCGTCGCCGTATTAGCACCTCAGGCATATTAGGACAGTTTATCCTGAGTGCGTTAATATCCATTGCTTGCTCAGGGACGACCGTTTTATCCTCCTTTTCATTGAACCGGTCTTGGGCCTTTGCGGAGACGAACTTTTGGCTATTGAAAAGCCTGGAGTCACTTATTTTGTGAGGCCGTCCCCCGGTGGAAGCTCTTGCCGGGCGGCTGGAGGAGGCTCCGGTGGTTTGGCGCTTTTGTGGAGGCATGGTACCTGCAATTAGCCCAATGTTAGCTCAGTACAACCGGGTGACCCAACCTTGGTTACTCAGACTTCACCACAAAATTGGTCACAATACTTCCTCCAATGAGGCATTTTTACAAACATGTGGTGGTCCATGAACAAGTTTAACCCAAAGCATTCAATATGAGACATGAAGCACCACCACAATAACCCAAACATACTCACAACACCCCACAACCCATATGTTAATACTTCTCAGCACACAACAACTACTACCATGTATGACTACCCACTAAGAAAACTACAATTTTGTACACAAAGTAAAAGAAAATAAATCTACAAAAAGAAATAAAAATAAAATTAATGGGAGAAATACATACCGGTAGAGTTGAAGGAGGGGAATAGAGTAATGGGTGTTGAGGAATACTTGGAGAGGGAAGAGCTTCGTGGGTGGGGAAGAGGGGATCTGCGTATGTTTGTGCTTGCTTGGTTGAAGGGGGAAAGGTGAAGAAGAGAAGAAGAAGAAGAAGAAGGGGAGGGGTTTTAAGGGGGGAAGTGTTTTAATGGGAGAGGGAAAGTGGGAGGGGTGGAACGGTTGGGTAGGGTAAAAATTTAATTGTGTTAGTGGGGGGAAATAAAAAAAATAAAAAATAACAAAATAAAAAAACGAAAAACTTACCTGTTGTCGAGATGGACTAGCGCGGCCTTAGCGCGGGCGCGCTAGTCTCAGGGTTCCAGGGACAGTGAGAAACTTCACTAGCGTAGGATCTAGCGCTGGCTTAGCGCGACCGCGCTAGTGGGAGTTACCTGGGACAGTAAGAAACTGGACTAGCGCGTGCTTAGCGCAGGCGCGCTAGTCCAGGCATCCTAAGACTTATTCTTTTAGTGTCTTCTTTCTTTGGGGTCTTGTGCACACCCTTTTTCTCGCACACCTGCATGTGTTAGTACCTACACTATAAACACTATAACTATTGGGTTGCCTCCCAACTAGCGCTTGATTTAACGTCGCGGCACGACGAGTACAACAATCAATGGGTTGCCTCCCATGAAGCTCCTCATTTAACATCGCGGCACGACGCAGAATGAGCGCAATTAAGGCTCGCTCAATCTCTGAGGTTCAAAAAGATGTACCACAGACAGCTCACTGGTTTCATTCATCCCCACATACATTTTTAATCTTTGTCCATTGACCTTGAAGGCATTATACCCATCTTCAGCAGCAATTTCCACAGCACCAGAAGGAAACACTTTGACCACTTTGAATGGTCAAGACCATCGGGACTTGAGCTTACCCGAAAACAATCTCAATCTGGAGATGTAGAGCAATACTTTGTCTCCGGGTTTGAAATTTTAGGTCCACAATATTTTTGTCGTGTAACCTCTTCATTCTCTCTTTATATAGCCTTGTGCTCTCAAATGCTTGATATCTGAACTCTTACAACTCATGCAGCTCTGTGACTCGATTTTCTCCCGCAACATCGAGATCCATGTTCAACTGCTTTATTTCCCACCACGCTCGATGTTCTAGCTCCACAGGCAGGTGACATGCCTTACCAAATACCAACTTGTACGGAGACATACCAATTGGTGTTTTAAATGTAGTCCTATAGGCCCAGAGTGCGTCATCAAGCTTTTTCGCTCAGTCAGTTCTTGTGGCGTTTACTGTTTTGGTCAACACACTCTTGATTTCGCGATTTGATACTTCAACATGCCCGCTCGTATGAGGATGATAAGAGGTTGCCACCTTGTGGCGCACATCATACTTGGAGAGTAGCTTCTCGAAGACACGATTACAAAAGTGAGTGCCTCTGTCACTAATAATGGCCCTTGGGATCCCAAACCGGGTGAATATATTTTTCTTCAAGAACCCCACTACCACTCTTGCATCATTGGTGGGGAATGCTGCAGCTTATACCCATTTGGACATGTAGTCTACAGCAACAAGTATGTACTTATTGCCATAGGAGCTGACAAAAGGCCCCATGAAGTCAATCCCCCATACATCAAATACCTCCACTTCTTGTATTGGGTTCATGGGCATCTCATGACGACGGGATATGTTCCCCGTCCTTTGACATTCGCCACAGCCCTTCACCCATTGGTGAGCATCTTTGAACACAATTGGCTAGTAAAACCTGGCCTCTAACACCTTAGATGTTGTCCGAACTCCTCCAAAATGTCCTCCATATGGTGATGCGTGACAAGCCTGCAAAATAGAAAATTGCTCTATCTCGGGGACACACCTCCGCATCATGTTATCAATGCAAATTTTAAACAAATGAGGTTCATCCCAATAGTAATTGCGGCAATCACGATAAAACCTTTTCTTTTGGACAAAAGAGAGTTCGTAAGGTTCAATACCACTTGCCAGGTAGTTTGCAATGTCTGCATACCATGGCACATCTCTATGCTCGTGGCGAGTAGCTGCTCGTCTGGAAAGGTTTCCAGAATATCCTCATATTCAATTGAATTCTCAGCACCTTCAATACGTGACAGGTGGTCAGCGACTTGGTTCTCCGTGCCCTTGCGGTCACGAATCTCCACGTCAAATTCTTGAAGAAGCAGCACCCAACGAATTAGGCGCGGCTTAGACTCTTTCTTCAACCAAGTATCTGATGGCTGCGTGATTAGTGTACACAATCACCTTCGACCCGATCAAGTAAGACCTGAACTTGTCAAAGGCGAACACTATTGCCAACATCTCCTTTTCGGTCACCGTGTAGTTCAGCTGAGCTCCACTCAAAGTCCTATTTGCGTAGTAAATTGGTTGCATTATTTTATCTTTGCGCTGACCCAATATGGCTCCCACTGCGTAGTCACCGGCATCGCACATGAGTTTAAACGGTTGCTCCATGTCGGGTGCAACGATAATTGGTGCCATGACTAGCCGCTTTTTAAGCTCCTCAAACGCCACCCTGCAATCATCAGAAAACACAAAAGGGTTATCTTTTTCAAGCAACTTATAGAGGGGGTTGGCGATCTTGAAGAAGTCTTTGATGAATCGCCGATAGAACCCGACATGCCCAATGAAGCTACATATAGCTTTGACTGATGTGGAAGGTGGGAGATTTTCAATCACATCTACTTTTGCTCGGTCCACCTCAATTCCTTTACTCGACACCAAGTGCCCCAAGACGATCCCTTCTTGTACCATGAAATGACACTTCTCTCAGTTAAGCACAAGGTTCGTCTCGATGCACCTCTTGAGTACACGGGTTAGATTTGCTAAGAACTCATCGAATGAATTTCCCACTACTGAGAAATCATCTATGAATACCTCCATGATATCTTCCACCATGTCTGTGAATATGGCCATCATGCACCGTTGAAATATGGCAGGTGCATTGTAGAGGCCGAATGGCATCCTCCTGAAGGAAAACACCCCATAGGGGTATGTGAAGGAGGTCTTTTCCCTGTCTTCCGGGGAAATTGAAATCTGGTTGTACCCCGAGTACTCTTCCAGGAAACAAAAGTGAGACCTCCCTGCCAGTCTGTCGAGCATCTGATCAATGAAGGGAAGTGGGAAGTGGTCTTTTCGGGTGGCAAGGTTCAGCTTTATGTAATCCATGCATATTCTCCAGCCCGTGACGGTTCTTGTAGATATCAACTCATTTTTGTCCTTCTTTACAACCGTCATGCCACCCTTTTTCGGAACACATTGCACTGGGCTAACCCAGCTGCTGTCAGAGATGGGGAAAATGATTCCCGCATCTAAACACTTGATGATTTCTTTATTCACCACTTCCTTCATGTTTGGATTCAAGCGCCTTTGGTGTTCCCTGGAAGGTCTGTGTCCCTCTTCCAGGAGAATGTTGTGCATGCAATACGCTGGGCTGATCCCTTTGATATCTGCCATGGTCCATCCAATGGCAGTCTTGCACTCAGAGAGTACCTGTAATAGCTGATTTTCCTGCATATCTAACAAACTTGATGAGATAATAACAGGTAGCATAGAATTAGGACCTAGAAATGCGTACCTGAGATGGGCTGGCAATGGTTTCAACTCTAGTTTGGGTGGTTCTTCCACAGAGGGCTTGGCTGGATGGCTCTCTCTTTTCTCTAAGTGCAATGGTTAAAACTCGAGATCCCTCTGCCAAAACCCTTTACCTTCAAGTGCTAACACCCACTCTGCCAATTCCTCCCCATTTTCCTCATCTGAATTCATTAAATATGCAGCAAAGGGGTCCTCAATAGTTAAGGACGCATCATCTTCCTCCACTATCACATCCACAACATCAATTAGAGAACAGTTGGTGAACTCACTCGGTCGCCTCATGGATTTCTGCACATTGAATGTGATTTCTTCATCATTAAGCCTCATCTTGAGCTCCCCAATCTCACAATCAATGAGGGCTCTGCCTGTGGCCAAAAATAGACTTCCCAAGATTATGGGAATCTCCTTATCCACTCTACAGTCTAGTATCACAAAATCAGCAGGGAACACAAACTTCCCCACTTGCACCAAAACATCATCCAGAATACCCGACGGTCTCTTCACCGTCCTATCAGCTAGGTGCAGCAACATGGAAGTTGGTCTGGCTCTACCAATCCCCAGTCTCTTATAAATGGACAGGGGTATTAGATTAATGTTGGCCCCTAAATCACACAGTGCTTTGGCAAAAGCAAAATTGCCAATGGTGCAGGGAATTGTAAAACTCTCTGGATCAGACAACTTTTCTGCAATTGGTCGTGTTACCACAGCACTGCAAGTCTGAGTCACAGTCACAGTCGCCAAGTATTGGAAATCAAACTTCCGGGACATCAAGTCCTTCATCATCTTCGCATACCCAGTCATCTATTTCAGAGCATCAATCAGAGGAATGTTTGCATGTATCTGCTTCAGCATATCCAAGAACTTTTTGTACTGCTCATTCTTTTGGTATTTTGCCAACCTTTAAGGGAATGGTGCTGGTGGTCTCTTCTTCACAGTGATTTGGGATTTTTTTTCTCAACTACCACCTCAACTACTGGCTCTGGGGTTATCTCCACTTCCTTTTCAGCCTCACTCTTCCCACTGGGTTCTCCTTCAGCGGTTTGCACTGTTACCTTGGTCGAGTTTGTGGAATCATCAATTTCGATTGGCACTGGTACTAGTGTCTCTGCCTGCCTGCTTTCACGGGACAACTCTTGTTCCAAGTCTAAGTCCCTGCCATTGCGGAGACTCACTGCCATCATCTTCTTAGGGCCCTGGTCCTTAGGATTCACCTGAGTGTCTGCAGGTAAAGTCCCAAGAGGACGATTGTTCATTGACATAGATATCTGGCCCAACTGCACTTCAATATTTTTAATAGCTCCGTCATGTGAATCTACTCTCTCACTCATTTTGGAAGTCGACCCAATCACCTGTTGCATCATCGCGTCAAGCCTGGAAAACCCATCTTCTTGCCTCCCCCCATGTTATTGCTGAAGAGGGTGGTACGCTTGCTGCTGATTTTGATTGTTACAACCTTGTGGCCTTTGATAAGGTGCTACATTACCATGAGGTCTCATGGCACCCATGTTTCCATTGTTCTGCTGATGATGAGGTTGTCTATACGGCTGAACTTGTTGACCCCAGTTCTATCCTCCCTGTCTCTGGCCTCCATAGTTTGGCACATAATTCATGTTTTCTAGGTAAGGAGTGTGATCACAATTTGCATTCCACTGATTACCAATTGGTTGACTAATGAAAGATGTGCATAATCCCCCATTGGTAGTATCCACAATATGAACTTGCTACTTTATCCCCGACTCCTCTACCTTTTTCGTAAGAATACTCATTTGTGTCATCAAAGTAGCCATGTTCTCAGGCATAGTGTTGGATGGATCTAATGGCACTGAGTGAATAACTGGGGTAATAGGAGCACCCTTAGTTGTCCATCCTGAATTCTGTGCCATTGTATCAAGTAAAATCTGGCACCCTCTCCATGTCTTGCTAAGGAATGCTCCGCCAGCTGAAGCATCAACGTTGGCTTTTACACCATCAGCCAGACCTATATAGAATCGTTGCGCCAACATTTGCTCAGGAATACCATGGTGAGGACAGATAACCAACATCCTTTTATACCGTTCCCATGTCTCGTGCAGTGTCTCCATTGGCTTCTGCTTGAAGCTTATGATCTCATCAATCTGCTGTGCTGTCTTGTTTGGTGGATGGAATTTATTCATAAATTGCTTGACCAACTCCTCCCATGTTGCAATATAGTTGATAGGGAGGGAGTTGATCCAAGTCTGGGCAACTCCTATCACCGAGAACGGAAACAATAACAATCTTAATGCCTCCGGGGTGACATTCGGCTGCCTATGGGTCTTGCAGATAGACAGAAAGTTCTTTAAATGATGTTGGGGATCCTCAACGTAAGACCCCGAAAATAGCCACTTATTCTGCAACAAGTGCAGCATATTGTTTGTAATCTGGAAGGACTCTACTTCAATCTGAGGGACCAAAATCGCGGGTTCCAAGTTGTCAGCTGTGGGTTATGCCTAGTCGTATAATGGCACCTCAGGTACAATAGGTACCTCAGGCGCTGTAATCCGTGCAGCTGAGTCGACCACACCATCCCCAATATAAATGTTGTTTCTGTCGTTCAACTCTGCCATGTCTGGTTCTATGTGTTCAATGTGTGGTTGTTGTTTGCTTCTTCGATTGGCCCTGTTCAAGGCCTTGAAAACTTTTTCGGGGTCTGGCAATGCTTCAAATACGTCACCAGTTCTCGAAGAGTTTCTCGGCATGCACCTGTACCACCGGTTTCTCGAAGAGTTTCTCGAAGAGCTTCAACTACACTTGATAATACCGTTAAGTCCCCGGCAACGGCGCCAAAATTTGATCACACTTAACTGTGTCTACTAAAAGACTAAGCGGGCGTTGCAAATATAATCCGGGTATTTTGCCCAGATTCGAATCCCACAGGGAATTGACATACCAAATGTTGTTGTCAGAGTACCGAATTCTTAATAATCAACTTTCTCAAAAGTTATGAATATCACTTTGTGTTGTTTCTACTACTGAACAGAATTAATAAACTAAAGATTAATTAAAAATAAGGTTTAAACAATTGGAATAAAGGTCTAAGGTTATGGTTTCCCTCGTTGGTGAAATTCCTTCTTGTATACTTCCTATAGTTTTGACTCAGTTATCTCTATCAATCATGAACACCCTAGTTATCATAAATCTCTCTCAAGTAATTATGATAATTTACTAGACGCACTCTCTCAAGTTACGCTAGCTAGATTGCATTACAGTTCACTTCAGATTGCACCCGAGGTATCGTTATCTCTAATCCAACCTCTAAACCCTCGGTTATGACTCTCGCCTATACTCCGGGAGTGATGTTGTTCAAACAACTACCTAAATATGCACCCTCTCTCAAGTAGATACATAATAAATAGGCACAACTAATTGAGGGCCCTTCAATCAACTACAACAAGAACGTAGTTGAATAAATAGAGATTCACAACCAACCAAAACTATATTAATATCACAATAAGTTCATCCCCAACGGGTTCCACCAAAACCTTAGATTAGAAAAGTTAGCTACTCATAACAATGATAAAAACTACAAACGAATTCATGATCATGCGTAAAATCACAAAATAAGGAGATATGGATTGATGCCCAATTGCCTGTTTCCCTTACTTTTCTTGTTCTAAACTCTAAACCTTGATAAAACTCCTCTCTTTGGCGAATTGAACCTTTTATAGGTTGAGTGGATTGGCCTTGACTTCCCAAAAATACCCTTCAGCTTCTAATTCCCGCGTCTGGACTAGCGCGGGCGCGTTAATCATGCGCTAATGCCCGCGCTAGTTGGGTTATACACTGCCTCCGAAAATCTGGACTAGCGCGGGCACGCTACAACCCGCGCTAATGGGGTTCTTCACTGCCTCGTTATGCTGAACTAGCGCGGGCGCACTAATGTCGCGCTACAGCCCGTGTTAATGGGGTTTCTTACTGTTTCGACGAACCTTCAGCCTTCAAGTCACCCAGAAAATACCGCATGGCCTATTCTTCTTCATTTTCGCCCGGATCACCATCATAAGTCCTCATTAATGTGTTGTACTCCTGTGAAACACAAAAATCACCATTAGAGTCAATTTATCATCTTTTAACACACTTAAGACAGTGAAGCATCATTAAGTTAGAGTATAAATATACGCTAAACTATGCAAATTTAGCCTATTATCATTGTCTTACCCTGCATTTCTACACGAGACTGCATTTCAACGTATTGATCAATAACTCAGAAATGATAGATAGTCATTCAGATTTCAGAATAATGAATTAACACAAAGCAAACGTTGAGCATATTGATTGAATTTGTTGTGTCATTGAAGGAAAACGAAAAATATTTATCGTCCATGTAAACTAACGGTGACACATGAATTTTGTCAATCCATTAGTCAACAAATATTAGTAGGAATTGATTATATGAATTGGCAAAATCATTATCCTAGAATAACGAACAAGTTTTCATCGCAGTACCAAATAATATATTGCAGCAAAAGTGGAAGATTATACTCCAACTATGGTCTTAGTCTAAAATTTAATGGTTGAGATATTGAAAGTTTTCAGGCTTCAAGTCATCAAATTGTAGGTATTTGTCCCATATCTAGCTGATTAATCTCAAACTTACAAATATTCGAGACCTATTTTTCTAATTTTTTTATTTTTAGAGACCTATTATTAAAGTACCAATTTGTTAGGCAACTTGGACATCTATAATTATTAAGACACTTTTTCATCTATAATTATTAATACCAACGCCAATTTTTTGTTTGGTCATCTTAAAAAGAAAACTATTTTCATTTTTAACCTTCAACAGAAAATAAATGAAAGGGAATAAATTATTCAAGAATATCGCCTTAGGTTCCTCCTAACTTTACTTTTGGAATTAAGGGCAAAAAGATAATCATGAATATCCCCTCACGTTCATCTGAACTTTATAAATAAAAAAAAATTTGGTGGGGGCGGGGTGAGGGAGATATTAGATTCTGTTTTTTCTAGATGCAATGAAATGCTGCTATTTCCTATTTTTTTAATAGCAACTAACCATTAATTGGTTATCATCTGTACAACCCGTAAACTTATACTCCTATCCTATAGCTACATAATTAGTGTATTATATATAGGTGAAAATAGCATGAGCTGGCCATTTTCTGGAATAGCAATCTAAAAATAGCCCGTGTTTATAAAATTATTGAAAAATAATCATTGTTTTGCTGAAACACGAAAAGTTCTAGCATAATATGCGTGTTATGGAGCTCATACGTATAAACTTCCAGCATCTTATGTTGGAACTCCAGCGCACGGGAAGTTCTAGCATAATAAATTAGATTATGGAGCTCTTGCATTTAAACTTCTAGCATATTATGTTAGAACTCCAACACATTAAGTTGGAATCTCATATGTTAAAAATTCAAACTCCATCATATTATGCTGGAATATTTTCAGATTTTAAGGGTGTTTTTTTATCTTTATATAAAAAAATGGTTTCGATTACTTTTGAAACGTTAGCTATTTTTAAATTATCAGGTATAAATCTGACTATTTTTTTAATTTTACCCTATATATAGGGTTTGGGTTGAGCTGCCAAATTTGTAACTTCCGGGAAAAATTTGTACTCGAAATCCATCGAGGTATTATCACTTTTAGTATGCGTCATAAACTATTTATATTTGGTATCCGAAAAAGTATATAAATTTATATAATTTTTGCATATAACATACGAAATATATATACAAAAATATATATTTTCTGCTATTATTTTTACTGTGACTATATAGTGTCATTTTTTCAAATCCATCTCAGATTTGGATACAGTAACATGAATGGAGAGATTTGGGTGGAGGCCCACAACCAGTGGCCCATTAGGCTACCGCCCACAAATTTAAAGATAGCAATCACTTTCGCATGAGATTTTCTTACGGGGGACATGTATTAATTATTGACAGATTTTTATGATTTGAGGACTGAGGAGCCTATCTGTTTGTTCATCTATTAGAGATCTTAACTAATCTCATTAATTTGGATTATCGTATTAAATGTTTAACGTGCAGCTTTAATTAACTAATTATACTTTACACGGATTTGACATATTTCCTAAAAGTTTACCATATACTCTCTCCGTTTACTTTTACTTGTCCATTATTGACTTTGTACGTCCTTGACAAATAATGAATAAAGTATATAATTTACCATGATATCCATATTAATATGTGTAGTCTTAATATATTTAAAAAATAATTTGAATGAGTAATTAATGCTAAGGGCAAAATATGAAAAATAAATTATTTATCTCTTGATATACGAAAAGTGACAAGTAAAAATGATAATTTATCTTTAGAATAATTGACAACTAAAAGTGAACAGACGGAGTAATGTAATACCAATCATTCATTTTTTAACAACGGTCATAATTAGCTTTTACACAACACGATTATTTTATCGAATACCTGTTAGCTCCCACCAACGTAGGCACAAGGTTTACCATTCATTTTTTTTCTTGGCGGGACGACTTTTTATTTTAAGAATCTGATTTTATTCATGATTTGACATCTGTCTTTTGCTTTAGTTTCTCAAAGATTCAGTTTTCTCCGTCATTTGGACATCTCAGTTAACAATAGAGGCAGATTCAAAATTTAATATTTTATAGTTTTAGATTCGTATTTTTATCATAATTCATCTAATTTTATGGGTTCAAAATTTATTATTTGTACATATTTAATAAATGTTTTTTGACAAAAGAACATAGCTTCTATATTGAATACGCCTCTAATTAACAAATGTCAAGTACATGAAGCTAAATATCATGCAAAATAAATTGACGTCTAAGAAAAAGAAAATCCACCTTTGATCTCTCATTAGATGATTAATAATACTTGTGATTGGTTTTGTGGTGTCATTTCGCAGAAAATGATATAACATAATGTATGAAGGACGGGTATTTTAGTTATTTCACTAGTTAGTTATTAGGAGTCAGTATTTCTGTTAGGAAGTTAGTTAAGTTCTAATAGTTAGTTAATTAGTTAATAAGCTCTACTAACTATCATATATATACAACTAAATCTGTATTGTAAATTAAGAATTTGGATAATGAAATAAAGAAATCGCTATCTCTCATTCGTCTATCTCTCTTCCTCTCTCTATATTTCTTCTTTCTTCTTCTACCGATGAATGTTCTTCTTCCTCTTAATGTTTCATTGCTTTAATTGTTCTACAATTTTATGGTATCAGAGCATTTGAGCAAAAATTAATTGCTCAGTAAAAGATTCTTGGTGTTCCGCAAAATTATCTGTTCTTCTTCTGCAAATTCTTGAAGTTGGTCATCAATGGCGACTGACAATGGTATAACCTCATATGGTACTCAGACTGTACATGCAGCAACTGCTTCACAAGGAATTGCTGGAAATCAAGTCCCATGGATTGATTACAATCATCCCGTGTTTCTGTCACCAGCAGATGTAAGTGGAATTCAGATTATATCTTTTTAATTGACGAGAATTGAGAATTATTAATGTGGTATCGATCAATGAGAGTGGCTCTGCTGGGTAGGAACAAATTGGGACTAGTTGATGGATCTTGTTCTAAAGAAAAATTCCCAGAATGCAATTGGAATCACTGGGAAAGAGTTAATGCCATATTACTATCCTGGATCTTGAATTCTGTTTCAAGTGGTTTACTTGGGGGTATAATGTACGCTTCAAGTGCTCAAGTAGTGTGGAATGATCTGCATGAGAGGTCTAATAAAGTAGATGGGTCAAGATCATTCAACCTCCATAAAGAAATTGCTACATTGACTCAAGGAACATTATCTGTTTCTGTGTATTTTTCGAAACTTAAAGACTTATAGGAAGACTTTGAGGCTCTTGTTCCTGCTCGTTTTTGTGAGTGTGCAAGATCTAGGGAATTTGTAATACATCTGCAGAAATTGAAATTGTTTCAGTTTTTTATGGGATTGAACGAGTCTTATAGTCAAGCAAGAAACCAAATCTTAATGATGAGTCCAACGCTCCATCATCAAGAATGATTTTGTGCATGCGAAATGCGGGGCTTATTCCTCGAATGTCAGCAAGTGTCCATCCTATGTCCTTCTTCCTCCTCTTTAGCACTTTTAGAGTGGAGTCTACCTGCAATTGGGTTAGGCAAGATGAAAGTATAACAGGTAAAGACCAAGATAGTCATACTTGAGGTGTGGTGGAAGTGGCTTCAACTCCAATGTAGGTGGCTCTTCAATTGAAGGCTTTGTCGGAGGAGTTTTCCGATTCTCTAAGTCCAAGGATAGCTTTCGAGGACCATATGCATAAGAAACCATGCCTTGTAGAGCATTGTTACTCTCAATTAAGCCATCAACCAAAATGTCATCATGGTTCAATAAAGCTGCCGCCACTGAATCTTCAACATTTATCATAGAGCTTGCATCATCAATAATGACCTCGGTGACAAGGTCCATGAAAGAGCATACTTATGTGCTGTTGGGCTGCTTCATTGACTTGCAAACATGGAACACAACCTTTTCATTGCCCACCCGGAAAGTGAGCTCACCGGACTCCACATCAACTAAGGCCTTCCCTGTTGCAAGGAAGGGCCTTCCTAAAATGATGGGAACTTCATAATCCACTTCGCAATCCAAGATAACAAAGTTCGCGGTAGAAATGAACTTGTCAACCCGCACCAATACATCATCAATGATTCCTAGAGGCTTCTTCATAGTTCTATACGCCATTTGAAGACGCATAGAGGTAGCCCTAGTGTCACGACCCGAATTAACCCTCCGAACGGCTTTGTGACGGCACCTAGTCTCTACGACTAGGTAAGCCTAAATTTGCGAAAAATAAGACAAAATAATAACAGAAACAGTAAAGAAGAAGTAATACTATAAAATTTAGCCGTTCGGCATCTACAACTTTGACTTCCCCAAAACCCGGAATGTCACAAATCACAAGCTCTGTACTACTATAGCTCTATACAAAGGAATGAGGAAAATGTATATATGTATCTATATCTCCTATGTCTATACTAGAGTAGGAAAGGGACTCGTGAGATCCTGCGGACGCGGCAGAATTACCTCGCGGTCTCCTGAGCAGCTACTAAGATGTGCCTAGCCACAATATTGTGTTCTGGTACCTGGATCTGCACATGGGGAAAACATGCGCAGGAAAGAGCGTGAGTACTCCACATTCGGTACTCAGTAAGTGCCAAGCCTAAACCCAGTCAAGTTGTGACGAGGTCATGTTGAGGATCTACTGAGTTTTAAAATAAGTCAGTTATAAGTTTAAGAAATGAAATATAAATAAGCAATAATAAACAGAGTTAACGGAAACGGAAAGGAATAATGAAAGAAAGCTAGCTCTCGGCTCAGCACAACATATATCTCAACAGTAAATATGCAATGCAGTACAGGGGGAAAGCTCCTGGATCTCAGTCTGTAGTCCCAATTTAAATATGCTATGTAGTACAGGGGGAAATATCCTGGATCTCGGTCCGTAGTCCCAATTTAAATATGCAATGCAGTACAGGGGGAAAGCTTCTGGATCTCGGTTCGTAGTTCCAATTTAAATATGCAATGCAGAAGTCTATCGGATACGGTTTAATTAAAAAGTTCAAGAAAACAACAGGCAAGAATAAGGTAAAACTACCTAAGCATGGTGCAATTAGTAGCAAATAAGAGGAATTCACGTAAGGACAGGTAGGCATGCTTATTCCTATGCTAACTACTCAGTTATGACATGAAGCAGTAATATATGAATGAAATGAATTATGTCATGGAAGGAAAAGTGGAATTTTAGAAACAATGACCCATGTACGCACTCGTCACCTCACGTACACGGTGTCCACATAACAAAATCGGTATAAAAATGCCTAAGGGAAATCCCCAACACAGAGTTAGTCAAGCCACTTATCTTGACTGCGCTAATCAACTCAATACCACTCTCTTGCCATGAGTATCCGACTCCCAGTGGCCCAAATCTATTCAATTCGATTGCATAATGTCAAGGAGAAAAAATAGCTAATTATTTCTAAGCTACTACGCGAAATTAGGAAATTCGCCCAAAAAGTCCCCCGGGCCCACGTCTCGGAATCGGGTAAAAATTATATTTTTCGGACACTCATTCACGCACGATTCTAATCATATAAGAATCTCTCAATCGGAGGTCAAACACCCAATCAAAACTCAATAATTTTGTCTATGAAGTTCATCCCATTTTTCCCATTTTCTACCCAAAAATTTCGAAATTAAAGGTGGGATTTAAGATTGGAAATCATGGAAATTGATTTATAATGGATAGAAATCACTTACCCATGTTACCCAGGTGCAAAAGTCTTCAAAAATGGCCCTTCCCCAGCTCTCAAATTCGAAAATGGTGAAAATAACATAAACCCTCGGATTTGGGTCTTTAAAAGACTGCCTAGGTATTTGTTATATGCAATCGCGGACATACAGTCGCGATCGCGATGAGTAATCTCACACGCGCCCAGAATTCCTCTTACGTGAACACAAGTATGTGTCTACGATCACAGACCTTCACGACTCAGAGCTACGCGATCGCGGTTGTGGCCACGCGACCGCGTTGAACAAATATCGAAACTCCCTCAGACCAAGGATACTCTACGTGATCGCGAAGGCCAAGATTCCAACACACTGCGATCACGGACTTCTTCTTGCGATCACAGATAACAAATCGCAGACCTCCCATACTCACCTTACGCGATCGCGGATGAACTCTTGCGATCGCAGAGAACAAAAAGTTGCTGCTGAAGAAAACCAGAAAACCAGCAAAGGCTATTTGGCCAAAAATGCCCGTTTGAACATCCGAAACACACCCGAGGCCCTCAGGACCTCAACCAAAACTACCAACCAACTCTAATAACTCATTCAAACTTGGTCGAGCCTTAAAAACACACTTCATAACATCAAAATCATCAATTATGCATAGATTCAAGCCTAAGAACTTATGAGATTTCTAAAATTCACATTCGATGCCGAATCACGTCTAAACACCTACGAATGACCTTAAACTTTGCACATAGGTCATAAATGACATCACGGACCTTCTGTCACTTTCAGCATTCCATTCTGAGTCCGATATCGAAATTTCACCTATCGGCCGAAATCGCCGAAATTCTAACTTTCGCCAATTCAAGCCTAAATCTACAACCGACCTCGAAAATATATTCCGAATACGCTCCTAAACCCAAAATCACCCAAAGGAGCTAACGGATTCAACGCAATTCCATTTCCGGATCCGTTTTCACACAGTTCTAGCTACGACCTGATTTCAAAAGCTAAAATCCACATTTGAGGATTATGTGTCCAAAATCACTCCGAATTTCACCACTCAACGCTCCGACAGGTTTGAATAACATAAATAGACATGGGAGAAGCATTTATTAGAGATCGGGGCACTAACTCTCAAAACGACCGACCGGGTCGTTACACCTAGGTTGACCAATCCCCAATGTCTTAAAGACCGAATATGGCATAAAGGGTATGCTAGATCCGAGGTCACAAAAAGCCTTACCGAAATCCGCACTCCCAATTGTACAAGGAATGGTAAATGCCCCGGGGTTCTTCAAGCTTGGGTGCCATTGAGTGCACTATGGCACTCACTTGATGAGTCATCTTTATAGTTTCGCACTCCATAGATCTTTTCTTAGTGACCAAGTCCTTAATGAACTTGGCATACTCGGGCATTTGCTCTAAAGATTCAACCAAAGGGACATTGATGGAAAGACTTTTCATCATGTAGATGAATTTCTTGAATTGATTCTCTTGCTTTTGCTTCGCCAACCTTTGAGGATATGAAGGAAGGGGCCTAGGCAATGGAGCCTTGGCTTTTGGGACCACCGGTTCCGGCATATCAATCATGTGTTCCCTAGATGGGTTCACGTCCCTTTGCAAATCCTCCCCATTATCATGAATGTCAATTCTCACCTCACTAGTAGTTGGCTCTTCTACCACTTGCTAAACCTCAATTGGTAACTCATCATTTGGTAATTCATCATCATCAACAACAATTCTCTTTTGTCTAGAAGAGCTCGCCTCACCGCCTCTTCCACTTCTTGTGGTCCGCCATGGCGTGACCGGTATTGTTGTTGTTCCCACCCTTGGGGTTCACCACTGTATCACTCGGTAGTGCTCCCTTTGGGCGTGTGTTCAAGGCGTGAAAAATTTGGCCCATTTGTACTTTAATATTTCTAGTGGAAGTGTTGTGGGAAGCCAATTGAGCATCGGAGTTCGCATTGTGCTCCATAACTTGCTTGAACATTTGTTCAATTCTTCCCATGTCATTACTTGATGAGCTTTGGCCTTGAGCTTGGTACGGGGGTGGATTGCTTGGTTGTTGCTACGTCGAGGGCCTTTGAAATCCCGACCCTCGGTTACCATTACCACCCCAATTGTTGTTGTTATTGCCTCTGCTCCTATTGTTATCATTATTGCTCCCCCATTGTTGGTTTTTGTTATTCGCCCAGTTTCGTGAATTATTGTTATTGTTCCAATTGCGTTGTCTTTGATTGGTGATTTGATTGTTCCCTTGGCTTTGATAATTATTAGCATACATGGCATCCTCATCTTTATCATCATATGAATCTTCTTGGTTATACCCACTTGGTCCTTGGTCACCTTGATCATTGTTACTTTGCATTGGATTTCCCCGAGGTCTCCTTTTGTTCACCAACACATTCACTCCCTCCATGGCATTAACTTGATTAGGCCCTTGTAATTGTTAAAGTTGTGACTTGGCAAGTTGGTTCATAGTGGTAGTGAGCTCGGCAATTGCTTGCTCATATTCTTGGAGTTCTTTGTGAAGACCATTAACACCAGAATCACCCTGAGGTACGTTTGCTCTACTTTGACATGCTGACGATGTGTCAGCCATCTCATCTAAGATCTCACATGCCTCGGGGTAAGTCAACTTCATGAAATTTTCACCAGCCAGTTGATTGACCACACATTGATTGACGGTGTTTATGCCCCGGTAGAAGGTCTGCTGAATCATGGATTCAGTCATGTCATTGTTTGTACATTCCTTTATCATGGTACGGTAGCGCTCCAAAATCTCATGCAAAGGCTCATTTGGCTCTTGTTTGAAAGCCAATATTTCATCTCTAAGTGCTTCCATGTGACTGGGAGAGAAGAATTTTGCAATGAACTTGTATGCTAGCTCGTCCCATGTAGATATGGAGTGGTTAGGAAGTCTTTCGAGCCAATCAAGTGCTTTCTCTCTAAGAGAGAAGGGAAACAACCGAAGCCTCAAAGCATCTTCTGAGACATTCGTCTGCTTACTTCCCCAACATGTATCTATGAATCCCTTCAGATGCTTGTAAGCATTTTGGTGGACGGCTCCGGTGAAATAGCCCCGCTGCTCCAAGGGTATCAGCATCACATTTGTTATTTTAAAATTTCCCTCCCAGATTCTAGGCGGGACAATAGCACTGGCGTACCCCTCGTTTGGAAGGACCCGAGGGCCTGCTCTATGAGGTGGAGGCGGGGGAGGGTCTGGAATGTCCTCATTAATATTGGCCTCTCGGCCCCGCCTGGGAGGTGGTACTTGGTTTATTTCATCTTCTTGGTTGTCATATACCTCCTTCCCGGGAATAATGTTTCCCAAAGGATTCGCCATTAGAACCTGAATTGATTCAACACACAAGTTAACGGAAAAAGGAAAGAAAGACACTTAACACCACTATTCACGTAGATAATCAACACCGTATAACTCCCCGGCAACGGCGCCAAAAAGTGATCGGCGCCCACCTACACTACTAAATAGTAGCAAGATGAGGTCAACGCAGCTTTTACCCGAACGGGTCGGGATCGAATCCACAGGGAGTTACGATTGTGGGAGTTGAGTTCCTAAGTGATCTAGTAGTGTTTCGTGCTCTTAATTGCACTTTTCATACTTTTGGTTTTATGTTAGAACTATAGTTTAGACTAATTGCAAATAGCTAACTAACTAACTAATGTCTTTTTGAGTGTTTTCTTAATAGATAAAGAGAACTAGGGCTATGACTTTCTCCTAGGTGAGTACTCAAAGGGATTCTAATACCTAAGGCAAAGATGTCATAAAGGGGATTGTGATATAGCCAATGCACGGAATTACCCACTTTATACCTCTCGGTAGATTGAGTGGCTTTGCCCTAATTGCCTCTCTCGAGACCAATTGGGTGTCAAAATCATACAAGCAATATAGTCTCAAGTAGGGTTTTACTATCTCTAGGTTTAACCCGTTAATTGGGACTATCAATCTCTTGAATACATCCCAATTCCTTGTTGGACTGATTTTCTAGACTCAAGTTCTCTTTTTCAAGAAGAACCCAAGTCAAATAAACACCAATTAGTGTTTGCAACCACTAATTTAACATGAAAACCATAAATCAACCAAAATACCAATTATCCATAAACATCTAAGCCTTAATTTAAAGGACCCAAACACCCACACTAGGTTGAGCCACAACCATAGCTAATGGGTTTAGCTACTCATGATAAGAGAAGAAACCAGAGTAATAGATGAAGAATAACCCATATAATTGAATTACAAACTAAAATTGAAAGATTCAATGTTAAAACACTCCTAAAATTACTCATATCGTAACAATATCGTTCACGAGCTCCTGAATATATCAGAGTACAAAAGCTGACCTAAAAATGGGAAAAGAAACTATTTATACTAAGCCAAATTTTCTGGACAAAAATACCCCTACGAGGTCACCGCGGATTGCACAAAATGGACTGTGGCCGCGTTGAGGTCTTTGGCTTGAAAAACTGAGTCTCTGAACTTGGCCACCGCGGTCCGCATAAAATGCACCGTGGTTGCGGTGGCTTCAATGCGGACCGTGCAAAATGGATTGCGGTCCGCGTTGGTCTTTTGGCCTTCAAAATTAATGCTCTCTGAATCTCCTCAGTGCGGACCACGTAAAATGGACTGCGGTCCACGTTCGTTTGGCCTTTAAAAAATACTCTATGAATCTCTTCAGTGCGGACCGCACAAAGTGGACTGCGGTCCCTGGTGGTTTGGCCTTCAAAAAGTACTCTCTGAATCTCTTCAGTGCGGACCACACAAAGTGGACTGCAGTCGACACTGGTCAGTTGGACTTTGCTTGTGCTTGTTCTTGGTACTTGTGCATGTTTCACTCCTTTTTAGAAGGTTTTTGACTATTTGTCACCCTTTTTGACTAAACCCTATAACAAGCACAACAAGCAAGCCTTTGGGACTATTTTGCATAAAATTTCATCCAAAACTTAAGCAAGAAAGAGTATAAATTAAGGTAAAATCCCTAGTTATCAGCAACACAAAGTCAATTACTTACAGACTCTAATCAATGAATGGTTGAGTCAGATAATTATCATAATACTTCACTCTTTGATTCAACTGATCAATCAAATTAAAACAACTCATACACTCAGATTCATCAAGGAGAATCAAGTCAATCAGAACACAGAATTGAGTCTCGGCAGACATGTATGGTTCCTGCTACTCAACCAATTCATATTAGCTCTACAAAGCAGACATATATCAGTTATGAAAATATTTCACCTATGTATCAAGCCTTTACCTCTGCTATATCTACAGTCATAGAGCCTAACTTCTATGCAGAAGTTGTCAAAGATCCCAGGTGGATAGAGGCAAAAACTGAAATTAAAGCTTTGCAAGGTAATCATACTTGGGATACTGTTAGTTTACCAGAAGGAAATCATCCAATAGGGTGTAAATGGATATACAATATTAAGTACAAAGCTACATAGGAAGTTGAAAGGTTCAAATCCAGATTAGTGGGTGTAAATGGATATACAAGATTAAGTACAAAGCTACAGAGGAAGTTGAAAGGTTCAAATCCAGATTAGTGGATAAATGATTCAACCAACAAGAAGGCATTGACTATCAAGAAACATTCAGTCCATATGTGAAAATGAAGACAGTCAGAATTGTGCTTGCTATTGCAGCTCAAAAACAGTGGCATATACATCAAGTGGATGTATACAATGCATTCCTTCAAGGTGATCTTTATGATGAAATTTATATGCAAATACCACATGGTTTTAACAATCAGGAGGAGAAATCAATATGTCGACTTGTTAAATGCCTATATGGTCTGAAGCAAGCTCCAAGACAATGGAAAATTAACTGAGGCTTTACTTGGTTACTCATTACAACAAAGCCAGTATGATCATTCTCTATTTTTCAAGAAAACTTCTGAGGATACAACTATTGTACTTGTGTATGTGGATGATATGCTCATTACAGGAGACAACCTCAACTTGATACAAAAGACCAAAACAACTTTACAAAGTGCTTTCAAGATGAAAAACTTAGGTAAGCTAAAATATTTCTTAGGCATTGAATTTGCTAGGTCCAAACATGGGATTTTGATGCATCAAAGAAAATATGTTGTAGAAATCATCTCTGAAACTTGTCTATGAGCTGCTAAACCAGCTATCACCCCTATGGATTACAACATAAAGCTCACAACAAAAAAATATTATGACATCATCAAGACAAATAAAGCAGAAACCAGTATTGAAGATAAAGAGTTGGAGGATCACACTGCCTATCAAAGATTGATAGGAAAACTACTCTATATTACCATGACTCGAGAAGACATTGCTTTCAGTGTTCAAACTCTCAGTCAATTCCTTCAACATCCTAAAATATCTCACATGGAGGCAGCACTCATAGTGGTAAGGTATTTGAAGAAATAACCTGGTCAAGGTGTACTTCTGTTTAGTAGTTCAAATAATACAGTTGTGGGATTTTGTGATGCTGATTGGGCTTCATGTCCTCATACCAGAAAATCAATCACAGGTTACTTAATTAAGTTGGGAGATTTACTAATATCTTGGAAGTCCAAGAAACAGACTAATGTTTCAAGAAGTTCAGCAGAAGCTGAATATCGTAGTATTGCACCAACAGTTGCAGAGTTAATCTAATAATTGGCCTACTTAAAGAGATTGATTTTCAAATTAAGCTACCAGTTGATATCTATAGTGACAGTGAGGCAGCAATGCAAATTGCAGCTAATCCAGTATATCATGAAAGAACAAAACATATTGAAATCGATTGTCATTTCATTAGGGGGAAAATATTACAAGGACTCATTGCAAAAAAATACATTCATACAAAAGATCAACCAACAAACATGTTAACAAAAGGTCTCAACAAAGTTCAACATGAATACCTTAACTCCAAGCTAGGAGTTTATAATACTTTTGCACTACCTAGCTTGAGAAGGAGTGTAGGAAATGCTATAACATAATGTATGAAAGAGGGGTATTTTAGTCATTTCACTAGTTAGTTGTTAGGAGTCAGTATTTCTGTTAGGAAGTTAGTTAAGTTCTAATAGTTAGTTAATTAGTTAATTAAGCTCTACTAACTATCCTATATATACAACTAAATTTGTATTGTAAATTAAGAATTTGGACAATGAAATAAAGAATTCACTATCTCTCCTTTGTTTATCTCTCATCCTATTTCTATATTTTTTCCTTATTCTTCTACTGATGAATGTTCTTCTTCCTCTTACTGTTTCATTGCTATAATTGTTCTACAATTTCACATTTAAGTTAAAATATATCGGCACAAGAGATTTTGAACATATAATCAACCTTGCTGGGATCAAAGCTTATCGTGGTTGTAACTTACATTACGCCTATTGCTTGTTTTAGTCAAGGGAGGCCCTTCCCTCGAGCAGGTAAATCAACTGTTTTAGGCTCATATTTGTGGACGTCCTATTTTTTGCAACACGTGATAGGCTATATATATAAGTTTTAAAAAAAAGTTAAAGTGAATAATTAGGTCTGATTTCTTTCTTTTTTTTAAACATATATAGAGAATAATGTTTTGTAACTGCTAAGAGTTCTGCTAAGGAAATTGCATTTGAAATGAATAACGAAGCCTAATTCCGTAAGAAACGTGTGACATATAGGAAAAACAATTTGATGAGAATGTTGATAATGAAATCACAAAATCTCTTGAAGAGTCTTTTAGAGTTGATTACTTTTTATACATAATAGATACGATTATTTTTTCACTTCAAAATTGATTTAAACAATTCGAAGTAGATGAAATATTTTTGATTTTTTTATTTAGCAATAAAAGCTGAGATCGCTAGATAATGAAAATTTGAAAAACTATTGTTTTAATCTTGAATGTTCCTTAAAGCATAATAATCAATTCAATATTGATGCTTTAGATTGGAAAAACAACACTATATAACCGCTCTCAAAATAATAGCCGAAATATATATATTTTTTGTATACTTTTTGTATGCATATGTATATGCATCTTGTATGTTATATACACAAATTATACACTTTTTCGGCTGCCAAATATATATAGTTTCTGGCGTGAGCTTAAAGTAAAAGGTACATTTAGATTTATTCTCTGGATTAAAAGTGTTAAAAAAAATAATTAGAAGATAACGTTACTCAATCAAATAAAAAAGATTTAATTCTTTTCCAAATGCCTATATTGCTTATAGAATAATATTAATAACTCGTGTTACTGTCGCTTCAGCGGAAAGAAGTTTTTCAAAATTAAAATTGATAAAATTTTACCTAAGGCTAAATGGATTAGCTATATTGTCAATAAACTTTTAGCAGTAACGTTAAACCAAATTACAACATGGGAAACACATTCAACACCAACCATGCACGCAAAAATCAAGAAAAAGACAACATGGAAGACAATTACCCAGTGGACAACACCAAGATACATCAATCTTCAACCAAGTCTGCCGAACTCCATAGAGGCAGTGTACTGGAGCAGCCTTCAACAATTGCTTCTCCCTCAAACCATAATCCATTAACTTACCCAATGGACAATACAATGCAAAGCTTGTTAATACAACAACCACCTATTACCCATGGCATTAGCTCACATAGCCCTTTGGGCATTAATAACAAACATCACATAGACCCCAATCCCACCCAAACGGATACCTTAAAGCAAGATGACAAGGATGGAGACACATCAATTATGGACCTAGACACTACTACACCTAATTCCAATCAACATCCCTCATTAATGCTTGATGTTATTAGCCCCCAAAACATGCAAACCACCCCTCCAAGTAACCTTGTTACTATGACACATGAAGACCAAAGTACTACCCTCTTTTCATCCCTTTCAACTCAAGGTCAATCACTAATTAATGTAGAATGCAAAGAGTTTCCTAGGATAAGACAAAGTCTTCCAAGTACCAAAAACAAAGTTCCTAAAATAACGACTCCCACCTCCCTAATATATACCTCCTCTATAACAACTATTCTTCCTATACAAGATACTAACAAACTTCAAAATATTATTAAAGATGCCAAGACCCCCTTACAACCAACACCTCCACAGGAGGGCTGTCAGGCCCAGGAGATGGGTTTAGACTCGCCCAAACAACATGAACCACAACCAAGCTCCACTACTCTTCACCAAAAGACCAATTTCGCCAACCCACACCCCCCAATCATGGCTGGAATGTGGACTAATAGGGCAGTTTTTGAACGTGAGTCTACAATTATAAGGGCGGGATATGGTGATTAAAATTGGGGACCCAAGCTACCTAGCTCAAATTTTAGCGGAGGGACTTCAACTAGGGCTACACAATGCTATGATTCGTCCATGGTTGAACCTTCTCCAACCTCAAACCACAACCTTTCAGTCAGGCCCTCACCCGTCCCCTTGGAGTCTTCAAGCTTGGACAACATCTCCTCACACCAATCTGCCCTACTAGAACCTACCCCTCTATCCTCAACAAGTGAACAACCCTTCCCGAAACACAACCCCTCACAACTTAAGAACCCATGCAACCCCACAGCATGCTCCCCAAACGCCACTGCCTCGTGCCAACACCAGCTCGAACACGACCATGACGCAACAAGTAACACTGCCTCACCAACTGATTTTGAACCCAACTCAGACCACTCCACAGGTACATGCAAACGAGGAGGAAGAAGAGGAAGAAGCACCAACAGAAAGAATAGTGGAGCACGGAGTGTTACGCTATCCAAAAACAATAGCGTTCAAGGCAAGAAGAGAAAAAAGATTCATCTTAAGTTGTCCCAATGGACTTGAGGAAGTGCTCAATATCCATAAGGAAGATATCTCAACCAGGGCCATTCCAACATGCAGTAGTCCTAGTTCCAACATTATTCACACACTACTGGACCCAACGGGAAGGTAGGGGAAGCCCTGAAAATAGGGTTTCATCTAAGAATATAAGTATGACTATGATTGTTTGAAACTGTAGAGGTGCGGGTAGTGCTGAGTTTAGAAGGGCCATTAGATCCATGTTGGACTATCATAAACCCAACATAGTAGCTCTACTTGAAACAAAAATGGAGGATCACCGTGCCCTAGTACATGACTTTGGCTTTTCTAGTCTCATTCAAATGCCGGCTAATGGTAACTCGGGAGGGATAGTGCTCATGTGGAATAATGATGATACAATGGTGGATCAAATTGGAGGAACGGATCAAGAGATACATGCCATGGTAAAGGTACACAATTCTACTAAAAAATGGTTACTTTCCATTATTCATGCTAGTAATTTAATTGAAAAAAGGAAAATCCTTTGGGAGAACCTAAAGACTGTGGCTAACAATTATAAAGGGCCATGGCTAGTAGCGGGAGACTTTAATGAAGTCACCCGAGCGTCAGAAAAATTTGGTGGTCTTCCCATTAATTACAATAGAGTACTACATTTTTTAAACTGCATGAATTATTTTAACCTTGTAGACCTAGGTTTTAAGGGCCAAAAATACACGTGGACTAATAAAAGGAAAATGTGCAAGACCATAATCATGGAACGGTTAGATAGGTTCATTGCTAATACGGAATGGATAGAATTATTCCAAGATGCTAATGTTCACCACTTAACTAGAGTTCACTCGGACCATTGCCCATTAAAATTAAATTTCTATAAGACATTTTCGACTACCAGTAATATTTTTAGGATAGAATTCATGTGGCTAACGCACCCCTCCTTTAATGAGTTGATCCAATCCACTTGGGCAGAACAACCTAATATTTCAAAAGCTATCGAAAATGTTAGTACGGAGGTGCTGGAATGGAATAAAAACACTTTTGATAACATTTTTAAGAGAAAAAACAAAACTCTAGCTAGACTGAAAGGAATCCAGAACTCCCCTAATAACCCTCACAGCCAGTTCCTAGTTAATCTAGAAACTGACCTACTAAACGACTTTAATTTAATTCTAGCTCAAGAAGAGGAATTTTAGAAACTGAAGTCAAGAATACAATGGATCCAGGACGGGGATGCTAACACTAAATTTTTCCATATCACTACTATGCAAGAAGGAGTAAAAATAGAATTATGTGTCTAAAAGATGACGCAGGGAACTGGTATTATGATCAAAATACCATAAAAGAACAAATTATAAAATACTACCAAAATCTCAACACAACAGGGCATTCCCAATGTTCACTAAATGCTAATTATATGTCATATTCTCCGACTATTAATGAACAAGACCATAACCTCCTTAGTTGCACTCCCTCTTCGGAGGAAATAAAAAAAGCTTTGGACTCCTTCAAACCATATAAATCTCCGGGATCAGATGGGCTGCACCCCTTCTTCTACCAAAAATATTGGAAGGAGACAAGTACGCATCTTATCAATTTTTGCCGAGATTTTTTCTCTACAAAAACAATTCCTAACAACATGAACAATACTCTAATCTGCCTCATTCCCAAATGTCAAAACGCGGAAACTATTAAACAATATCGTCCCATTAGTCTATGTAATACTGCCTATAAGGTGACCACAAAGATTATTGTTAATCGTATTAAATCCCTCCTAAATAATCTAATTCACCCGACTCAGACAAGTTTTATCAAAGGCATAAGAGCGGCTGACAATGCCCTTGTAGTCAATGAAGCCTTAGACCACTTTAGAAAAATCCAGGGGAAAAATAAAAAATGATTTTAAAATTGACCTAAAAAAAGCCTTTGATAAACTGGAATGGTCCTTCATTAAATTCTCTCTCAAATCACTAAAATTTTCCTCTGACCTCATTGACCTTATAATGGCTTGCATAACCTCAACCTCAACGGCCATCCTAATTAACGGTTCAAAAACTGAATTCTTTGAACCCTCCAGAGGCATAAGACAAATGGGACCCACTATCCTCGTACATCTTCATAATCTGCATGGAAATGTTGTCCCGATTAATTGACCATGAAATTGATTGTTGCAGATGGGCTCCGATAAAAATATCCTTAAAAGGCCCAGAGCTCTCCCACTTATTTTTTGTTGATGACCTGATTCTTCTAGCAGAAGGCAACCATAGAAGTTGTAACTCAATCATAGATACCATCAACAAATTCTGTGGAGCTTCAGGGCAATCAGTGAACTTTGATAAATCAAAAATCATGTTCTGTAGAAATACCCCCCAGATGTTAAGGATCATATCAGTAGGTGTTTTTCAATGAAAAATACTAACAGCTTTGGCAAATAATTAGGCTTCCCAATGCCCAACAAGGCCCTTATGAAGAAGGACTTCCATTCTTGACAGAATGAGCACAAGGCTAAAAGGATGGAAAATAAAATTTCTCACGTTGGCTGGTAGTACAACTCTTATCAAAGCAACTCTAGTCGCTATTCCAAACCACGTTATGCAAATATATGATCTACCTAAAGCTACCCTCAATAAAATAGATGATATTCAGAGAAACTTCCTCTGGGGCAGCACTGAAAACAAAAGGAAATGCCACCTAGCAAGATGGTCCATAGTCACCATGGGGAAGAAACATGGTGGGCTGGGTATCCCAAACTCCCACTGGAAGAACGCTGCCTTTAATAAAGGTCTATCCTGGAGATTCATGAAGGAACGAGAAACTCTCTGGGCTCGCACTATTGCCAATAAATACATTATTAATAAAAACTCAACAAAGAGCTCCCACACCTGGAAAGTTATAAAAAAAGGTTCCGTTATATGTAACGCTCATACAAGGTGGCTAGTGCGCAGCGGGGAAACCATTAACATATGGAATGACAGATGTATCAACCAAATGGGCACTCTCAGGGAATATATTCAAGGGCCAATGCCAGCCAATTAGGAGAACCAAAATCTTGGCTCCATCATAGTAAATGAAACCGTTGATATCAGCAGGATCCCTTTTGATCTCTCCTCTGATATCATCACCAAAATTAGTAACACTTACATAAAACAAGCTTCACCTTTTGATGATACTAGTATATGGGTCTCTCCGGGTCACAACAGCTTTTCCATCAAGGCTGCTTATGAAACTCTCTCAAACGATACTACTAACAATAGTAAAAACCTAGCTTGGCTGTGGAAAATAAACTCATTAAATAAACTCAAATACTTCATCTGGTTAATCATATGGGACAGGTTGCCTACCAAGCTGTTGTTATCCAAAAGAGGTATATGTCCAGACAGCACTTGCTGCATTTGCTTCAAAGAACCTGAAAGCATAGCACATATTCTCTTTCATTGTACTTACTCTACGGACATTTGGGCCCAAGTGGGAACCAACCACTGTCTTGGCCACAATCCAGATGATAACAAAGCACTTTTCCTATGGTTAAAGAATCAGCTGACCACTACAAAAAAGTTCAATGATAACATCATGTGGAGTGATTTTCTCCCCTTCCTCCTATGGTACATATGGAACTATAGGAATGGATACATTTTTCAGGAGAAAAAAAACCGCCCGAACATAAATCAACCCATTAATAGTACGATTGAATACATTTTTTCTTGCAAAGAAACTTGGGATCAAGCCTCCAAAGCAAACCATATTCGTTAAATGGGAACCCTCCGACGCAAACTACTATAAACATAATATAGATGGGACATGCCTAGAGGAATCGGGGATAGGAGGAATAGGAGAGGTTTTTAGGGACGAGAGGGGCAAATGGATCCTAGGTTTCACCATGAAAGTGGCTCAGGCGAATAGTACTCATGTTGAAATACTGGCTTTACTTAACGGTATAAAACTGGCTCTAAAAAAAATTACTCCCTATGGTAATAGAAACAGATTGTTTAGAAATATTAAATCTCATGAATTCTCAAAACTGTATCTATCAAAATCTGGTTGATGATTGCAGGTACCTATTGCGTCAGGCGAATGATCCTCTGCTGAAGCATATTTTTAGAGAAGCTAATGGAGTGGCGGGAGAGTTAGCTAGAAAAAGTTGTAGCTTGGACACTTTTTGTTTTTCGAAAACATATGCTA
>ML289887.1:0-10684 GCA_005239495.1 Nicotiana undulata | reverse complement strand
TTTTTCGAAAAAATATTCTAACCCCCCCCCCCCCCCCACTCTGTTTCCTAGGTTGATCCCAAGTTGTAATAGCTAGTTTGTCTTTGTTTTGATGAATAAAATCTCTCTTTACCAAAAAAGAAAATTGATAAAGACTTATCAAGAGAAATTAATTATAAGAAAATAATTAATAACTTTGCATCTAACAAAAATTAGAAAAATAAAACTTTAAATAATAAAGAGTTTGACTTTAGGCTACAAAATTCGTCGGACCATCCTTGCTATTAGTTAATTTAGAAACTTGTATCTCTATTTAAGAGGTGAAATTTTAAAAAGTATGGCTTTTGAGAAAATCCTAACTTTGTCTTCAACGACACTTTTAAAGAAGGAATGGAGCAGAATGAATATGGATGATTCATATTACCAACTCTGACACTTTGAGTTAGACAACACGAAGTCAAGCCCAAGAACCCATCGTCGCCTTGATCATCCCAAGATACATAGATAACTGGTTTCAAAAATAGCCAGAGTTACAAATGGTAATTGAAAATAGCCACAATTTTAAATGTAATCAAAATTTAGCTAATTTTCATGTAAAGATAAATATGAACGAAAATACTGTTCAAAATTCGGATAATATTCCAGCATAATATACTGGAATTCCAGTATAATATATTAGTTCAGCATAATATGTTGGAAGTTCATACACAGGTGCTCCAATCTTTAGTATGTTATGCTAAACTTTCCGTGTGTTGGAGCTCCAACATAATATGTTGGAAGTTCATACACAGGTGCACCATTCTCTGGTATATTATACTGGAACTTTCCATGTTGCAGCAAAATAGTAGCTATTTTTCAATGAATTTGGAAACGCTGACTATTTTTCAATTACCAGTCCGAAAACTGGCTAGCACGTGCTATTTTCACTCAGTTTTATTCGAGGAATTTTTACCTAGCTATACTATATTAGAAACTTATTTACCTAAATTCTCTATGTTTTGTAGTTTTACATTATCTAAGTTTATACATTGCTCCTTAAAAGACCCTCACTCCATTATTAGTGCCTTCAATTAAGGGATTCGATTACATCCTTTCCTCTTTTTTTCCCTTTCCTTTTCTTTCTCTTTTTAAAAAAATAATTAAAATCCCTTAATCTACGCACTGAATCTCCACCTTCTCTCTTCCTACCATTGCCGACAACTTTATATTATTAAAAAGGCGAAACGGCTTCCTGGCCACTTAAACTTGTATCGGTTTGTAAAGACGATATATGTACTCTTGAGTTTTCCATTTGAACACATTTACTTGAAGAAATGACTACTAATAAACACTTGTGATAGTGTGTGTTGTTCAATTGATGCTGACATGGATTTAATTTAATATTTTATATAGTCACATCATCCATTCATTCATATTTTGTTGACATCTATATGTACAAGGTCCCAATTTGTGGGCCCTATCTTTTTCCAAAATTAATTTATTAAATTTCTATTTTTCTTCTCTTTCCCTTCGTTTATTCTTCACCTCCTAGGCACGAACTTTAAATAAAAACTATGATAATGGAGACTGTAAACTAAGCTCCGATAATGGATGCTGAAGTTCAATCGAATTTCACTTATTTGGGAAGAACCTTCACTGATCTCAATATTAAAGCAAGTTCCCCAGCTTTCAGTGATCGCAACAGTGATATATCCGGCGAGTTTCCAACCGCATCTTCACAATGTCGGCGGCTATTTTTGTCTTGTGCTTCTGAAAACTCAGATGAATTAATCGAGCAACTTGTCTCCAGTCTCGAGTTGGCGGCTATTTCGGAGGGATAGCAATCTGAAGAGGTTCTATCTGGAGATTGGACTGGATCATCTGGAGTTGAAAGTTTGTTGGAACAAGGGTTTGCTTGTTCTTTGGGGAGATCTCGTAAGCATTATTTTCTTTAGGATATTTTGGAACAAATGAAGGGCTGTCAACTTAAATATTATTTTTTGTAGCTCTTATGTAGGGCTTTGTTGTGGTGAGTGATTAATTTGCTAGGCATTGAGACTAGTTTTCTTCTGATTATTGGAGTTTTCTTCTGGTCAGGAAGCCATTACGTCTATTAAAAATATTTAGAAATTGTATGATAACTATATTATAATTTTATGTGAATTGTATGAGATACATACCTCAAACATAATTGTATCTAACTTGTATGTGATACACCCAAAAGAATACCTGATACAATACTAATAAATTAACATACAATTATCATATTTGTGATACAAACTGTGAAATTCGTTACGAACTCAAAATTGCTTGTAACGATATACAATTATCATACATTTGTAATACAATTCCTGCAACAATTATGATACATATACAATTATAATACAATCACAATAAATTTATGAAATATTGTGATGCAGTTACGATCTTCATCACATTATAATTGTATTAGCATTGTAGTGAGTATTGTTTTGGGTATTAATGTATCATATGCAAGTCACATACAATAAAAAGTTTAGAAAGAAAGAAAATAAGATTCAAAACTTACCCACAACTTGATTCTAGAACAATATTGCGAATTTCATCTTACATTGTATCAATAAGAAAGAGATTTTGGATGATTGAAATAGAGAAATTGGATATCAAAAGGTTTGGAAGAGGAAAGAATTTGCAATTTCGAGGGGATAACAGTGGATCAAAGAGAGAAATCGGATATCAAAAGCTTTGAAAGAGGAGTAAGTAAGCGAGCATTTTGCGTATCAGTGGGTAAGGGAGAATTCTTATGGTGAGCAAGTACAAATTTGGGTAGTTGTTAAAGAAAGAGAGAAGATGTTTTTGTAATCCTTTAGAAAAAGAAAACAATCTTAATTGTAGGGTGATTATGTGTAACTGATACGCTATATTTAAGGTATGTTGTATTTTTTTTTTTATGATTTTGTATAAAACTAGTAAATATAAGTATATACTTGAATAAAGGTATTAAATATAAAATCCCTTTATTCAATTCAGTGAAATGAAAGCGTGAATTTAGACGGAATTAGTAGTTTCGAACTGCAATAATATACACATTCTACTTCAGTGAGCGCAAAGCACAATTCACAAAACCATAGGGCAAAATCTATGTGCAAGCAGTATTCACGCCACTATCTTTATGTTTCAAAACAATGACATAGCAGATTCAACTTCTTGGACAATCTAAATCAGTATGTTCGGTTACATTTTAACAACACATAGTAGATGCAAATTCAAGGAATCACCACACAAGTGTTACATAATATATTACACAGAATCAACGAGAAACAGAGAATTTTGCACATCTGTATCCCCAACCATATGCGGATCACAAATATACATCTTGGCCTACAATGTTACGGACAAGGCAGATTCGTGCTTTCCTATCATAGTCAGTCAGGACTACCAACAACGTTGAACCTTATACTGCATTCTTTGAACTTGGAAGACATTGATAACAATCTACATCTCCATCGCTTGTCTATTATTTCAGCAATCACAAGATAGAGCAGGCTTTTTGACCCTTTCTCTTCTTTTTCTTCTTTTGTTTGGGTGGTTGTAGAACCACCTTAATGGCGGCATCAAAAACAGCCTTCACATTCTGCAATTTTGGCAATAGAAATACGTAATTAGATAACTTGATAACTTAACCACGTAATCATCTTTGAATTAGAAAAGCACCTGTTGTGTTTTTGCACTACATTCAATGTAAGCGGAAGCACCAATCGACTTTCTCAGCTCCTCACCCTTACAAAGAAGCATGTCGTAAGGTTCTGCTGGAGGAGCGAAGCCCCCCTTAAAGATTTAATCCACAACAAAAAGGCCACATTGTGGTCTAAAACCACATGACATGTAAAAAGTAGTGTACCTGAGCTGTGGTAAGTGGAACTGCACCTGGATGGTCCAGGAAGAATTGCTTATCCTCTCGGAGATCTAATGGAAGCACATCAACAGTATTAGACTAAGGAACATGGAATTAGAAGAGAAAAAGCATAGAGGAGGCAATTAGAAAGTAGGAATTGGAGTCATCTAAGCTGAACTTCGCGGAAGGAAAGGTTTAAACTGAGCAAGCCAGAAAACTGAAGGTATTGTCTAAACAGCATAAGGGAAAGGTAGACAGTAGACAAAGAAGTTCTTAATGTACTTGAATGTAATGTCCAGAAAATATATACTTCACGATTTAGGCTTAGAATAGTTTGTGAACTTTTAAATTCAACAGCAGTACATTTGAATTTCAACATAGACATACAGTAAACAGCACTGTGTAAGTTCATTCAGGACTCCCATTCCAAAGTCCAAGCAATGTGTTTTCTAGGACTTAGAAAAGTTTCTGGTCCTTATATTTTCAAGTACTTATAAAAGTTTCTGTCCAAGCAGATATATTCCAAGTCCAATACAGAGATAAAATAATGAGATTAGCTAGGAGATCTATGACAACCCTTATAACGACTCTATTCAAAAGTTAGGATAGTAAGCAATTTAAAACTATAAAACAATTGGGCACCCTGCAATGAAACGGAACTTCGAACCAATACTTCTTTCTCGTCTATTTCAAATCTCAGTATGCATCAGAGACTTCTCCAACAATTTGACAACCTAAGTTATTGAAAAGTGAGTAAATCTGGGATCCAAAAGTTGTAGAAGTTTCTTTGAATCACAACATCCTCTCTGCCTAGCCATATATAATTCACATTTTTCATCTGCTGACACCATAAATAGTTCTTCAGGGTTAAATCCAGTTAAAAGGCATCTGAATTTCAACCAACGTAATTGCGTCCTACAAGTTCATGTGCAATCAGCACTCTACTGAATGAACCGATTTAGTTTTATGGTTCAGCCGGTAAACAGCAGCATTTATCACTTCGGCTATCTGTTTCAGTACATGAATAAACTGCCTATAACACATGAAATGTTTTCATTGATAAGAACTGGTTGAGCTAAATGGTCAATAAAAAATCACAGTATCATGCTTTGCAGCTATTGATTTGACCGTTGCATTACCAAAAGTAGCTGCAGTATCGACGTTTAATAGGCTCAACCTCTCAAGAAGGAGAAAACAAGGTGCAGTGAGTGCATGCACATGCTAACTACTCATGCCACAAAGACAAATATATACAACTGAGAATGAAAGGCCTCATTCATTCCATTCTCTATGACCCCAACCACAATTCTAGAGAGTACCAGCAATATCATAATTGCTATTGACTTGCCAAAAGAAGAACTTCTGTGACCCCGAACTTCCTACAGAGCTCTTTTTTTCCCAATAAACAGCTAAACTTATTGACATAGTAATTCATGAGCCACCGCAAAAATAAACTCTCTTCAAGATAAGTCTTAAATTTCATGGCTCATCCAAATATAAAAGGCAAAATTTCCCAAAAGAGGATTAATCGTAGCTCAGGATATGAAGATAAGTAGACCAAAAATAATGGAAGGACACATAAAAAGATATCATTCTGACCAACTAGCGATATTAGATAAGAAGAAATCAATCAGTTGTAGAATTAAGAATCAAACATCATTAATTAGGATATACCAACCTAGCTTTGTTCCAACAAGAATAATTGGAACTCCAGGAGCATAATGCCTCAATTCAGGAATCCACTGAAATTCAACAGCAGGAAGATGAAATAATGTATTAGTGATTGTTGAATATTACCAAGCATACATTTTACTCATTTTACTTTTCTGATAGGCAACTATTACTCATACTTCGCTAAGAAATTGGCTTGTTAGACTTTTACATTTTACTGGAAGTGCTACGAATAAGTAATGAAAAAGTCAAACAAGCCAATGTTATTCATGGGCTTGCTTCAACTTAATGGGACCAACAGGATTCATTAATGTTCCCACATCATTGTTCATCTCCCGGTCAAGTACAACAAAAAAAAACTGAAATTTTGAGACAGGATGCAGGAAAGGAACTCACCTTTTTGGAGACATTTTCATAGCTCGCTTTGCTAATGAGAGAAAATGCCAGTATAAATACATCTGCCCCACGATAGCTCAACGGTCTTAATCTATTGTAATCCTCCTGACCTGTTCAATAAAAAAGTAGAGGCAGTTGACGTGTGCGCCACACCGCAAGGGACAAGAAAAGGCTGAAACTGTCATGTGGGGAAATATTTTACCTGCAGTATCCCACAGCCCCAGATTGACAGTGCTCCCATCGACAACCACATTTGCACTAAAATTGTCGAATACAGTTGGGACGTAATCCTGTTTGTGGTACAGCAGACAATTACCAAACATGAGCAATGCACACACCACTCACATAAATATAACTAGAACATATAATCAGCTTTCTTATTGAAATTTTTAAAGCATTTTCACTCTAACAAGTGACAACTTCAATTAAATAACTAGTATCAAGTTAGAAACTGAGCTATTAAATGCAAACCAGTACCTTAGTTTGGTTTTGTGAAGTTTATTCCATCTTCCATGAGAGTTCTAATACTTCTTTTTTCGGTCCATACTCCCTTCGGATACCTTTAGATTATAAGTATATTTATCCTTTTGCCTTTTAAGGGAAAAGGGGATTCTTTTATGCAAGTTATCACTGATGCACAACAAAAAACAGAAGACATCCTTTTATTGCTTTGTCAATCAAGTTGATAAGTAGCCCATCACGGCTGAGTTAATCAAGACAATATTCAAGAGGTAGTTTCAGCTCCCTTTCCCTAGAGTACACCTCTCATGGTTTTCTCAACCCCCCCACCCCCACAACCCAAAAAAATAAATAAGGCTACTCTACAATGAACAAAATTAGTTCTTTTTCCCTTAAAAATAGCCAAAAGATCCATTTTTTGTGGTAATTGGAAGTAAAAGTAAAACAACCCACTCTTACACCCGGCGCCAAATTGATTAAGCAAGTCATGATTCAAGAAATTCATTTGTTCTTTTGGGCGATAAACAGAAAGAGCCTCATTTGGTCTAATTCCCAAAAAAAAAATCCTACTAAAAAGAAAATTAGAGCCAAGTATCACAATCGATAGGCTTATAAGAAAATGCCTGACAATGTTTGACGAAATGCATAAAAGAGAGATAGAAAGGTAAACAAGTACTTACAGTGGGAAAAGTGTTGCTGGTATAGGAAATGAGAAGACAAGTTTTACCCACAGCTCCGTCGCCAACGGTGACACACTTTATGAACCTAGACGCACTCATTCTTCAAAACCCAAATCCCCCTGCTTCTTCTTTTACTTGCCCAAAATCTCTTCCTTTTTTCTGTGCTGTATATAGACCTACTCTTCAACCAAAGGGTTGTTAAAAATTCCTGTTAGTTAAAAAAGAAGTAAAATCCCAAAATGTTAATATAAACCCTATGAGGATAGAATGGGGAAAACAACACAATACCAAACTCAACAGCCACATTCATTGATGGAGAGAGACAAAAATAAAGAAATAAAAATCCCACCTTTATGACACAGAAAGTGATGATTTTAATACGAAAGAGGGAAAGAAGAATGGATATGAACAGAGAGAGAGAGTTAAAGGAAGAAAGCGAGAAGACAAAGAAAGATATAGCAGAAAATGGAAATGAAGAAAAACTCAAACCAGCTACAAAAAAAGACTTGAGATGATTTTGATTTTTGATTTATTTTAGTGTAGTAAATAAAGACAGCTTTCAGACAGCTATTTTTCCCTTTGAGATGCCCACTTATATCATCCTATCGTTTATTGCCACATAAACGATCCTTTTCTTTTTTATTTTTAGGTTTTCTATTTTCGAACAAATTTTTATTTGAAATAATCCCCACAAAAGTGATGATTTAGTGGTTTGGACATAAGAATTGTAAAATTCCAAAAGTTTGTGAAAATGGCATTTGAAAATTAGAGTTCTGTTTGCATATGAATATAATTTTGGATTATTTTTTAAGTTTTGTGAGTGATCAGAGTAAAAAATTTGAAAAATATATGACCAAATACTTATTTGAAAAAAAAAAGTGAAAGTTTTTTAAAAAAAGTGAAAAAATTCTTATGTCCAAACGATTCTTAATTATAATTATATTATAACCATTAAAGTTTATGGGTTTAAATGTAGTAGTATTAAAGATCTTTCACATGATAGGTGTGTACCTAATTTTCAGTCTATATTTTCTTATCCTTTTCTCGTGTGTACGAAAACTTTATTTTTAAGAAGCATGTATACTTAGTGGGCGTTTGGACAGAAGAATTATAAAATTTTGGGAAAAGTGAAATTTTTTCAATAAAAATGTGAAAATTAGAGTTGTGTTTGGACATGAATATAACTTTGGATTGCTTTTGAAGTTCTCTGAGTGAGAGTGAAAATTTTGAAAAATAACCTTTTGAAATTTTTTAAATTTTCGAAAAATTCTAAATTCATCTTCAAAATGAAATTTTGAAATGTTATGGTCAAACAATGATTTAAATAAGCAAAAAAATTTGAAAAAAATTGATTTTTTCTTATGTCCAAACGGGCTCTACTCTAACACCCTTTTCAAAAATTTGGACATAAGAATTTTTTTCCCCTTCCCCCAAAAAAATTCACTTTTTTCGGAAATCAACATTTGTTCGTACAATTTTTAATTTTTACTTGAAGAAACATTTTGAAATTTTAAAAAAACTGGAAAACTCCACAAAATTATTTTTCAAAATTTTCACTCAAATCACTCACAAACTTCAAAAACAACCCAAAATTATATTTATATCCAAACACAACTCTAAGCTAGTGTTTGGCCATAGATTCCCAAATTTATTTTGAAAATTCTGATTTGGGTGAAGTTTGGTTTGAAGATAAAAATATGTTTGGACATACGTTTTCAAAACATATTTCCCAATTTTATTTTGGAAAAACATGTATAAAATTCTCAAGTTTTGGGATTTTGGCCCAAAATCAGCAATTGAGGTAATTTTGGAATTTGAAGTATGAGATTTGAGATTTTTCAAAATGTGAGCAAAATTTATGGCCAAACGGATCCTAAATTTCAAATACCATTTTCACTTAAAAAAAATTACACCTTCTTTTAGAATTTTACAATTCTTATGTCCAAACGCCCACTTAGAAGGATAAAGGAAGTAACCCTATTTGCTCATTTATTGAAAATGAATTTTTAGTTTTACAACTTCTATATCAGCATACATTATTCCAAGCAAGATGCCAAATAAATTGAGTACATTTTTCTCTTACTAGTAACGCTTCAAAGGTAAAAGTCGCCTCTTAATATAAGGTTATAGGTGTAATTTTTCATATTTTAAAAGATTTGTGTGAAGCAATAATATGTCTCCTCCTTAAAGTGCAAAATATATAGAGTAATGAATTTAGCAATAATAAATTCATGATAAATTGATTGCTCTTTTGTGACATGGCGATATTTACGTCCTTGGGATAAAAAAACCCCGTAATGATGTTATTTTGTGCTATCATGAAATTTAACGGCGAGAGATCTCTATAACAATATTCTTATATAAAAATAAATTTTTTTCGGAATCATATTTTATTTCCTGTTATCATTATATTTTTTATAACAATAATTTTTTATAACATTCACAAATATCTAAAATAAATGAGGCCGTTATAGAGAAATTTAACGGTAATCTATATGGAAAAGTTTTAATCAGCCAATATTCAAAGTTCAAACCACCAGAATATAAATTTTACAAACAAAAAGAAACTAAACACTCTTTAAAGGTACATTCCGACAGTTTCCTGCTCTGCTATTTCTCATTAATAACAATTTCATTAAGACGTACGATTGGGAATAAGAAAAAGTTGGCTAGCTTGTGTGTTTGACAAGTATCCTATACGACAATAAGAATACTTTTTAGTGTTTGATCAATTTATTTTTGGTACGTTCGTTAAGAAAATATTAAATTTTATATAAAAATATTTAGTATAATTAAATTATTTTTAATTAAATATTTAATGTGAGGAGCAAAAATTTTTTTAAGAGATATGTACATAAAAATTATTTTATTAAAATAAATTGAATTCTTTCTTGATTATATAAATGGACACTTATTTTGGACCAAAATGAAAAAGTAAATTGGTCACTTATTATGGACCGGAGGGAGTAATATTTAACTCTCCTTAGAAAATACAAACTCTTAGAAAAAAAAATTACTAAATTGTCTTTAATTAATTGTTACCTTGACACATTGAGATATGTAAATAAGGGCAAATATTGGTAAAATAAAATTAATCCCTCCTTGATTATGTAAAAGTGTACTTATTTTGGACCAAAATAAAAATAAAAGAAAAATGGCTTATTATGGACCGAAGGGAATAAGTTATACTCCCTCCGGTCCAAAATAAGTGATTTTTTGGATGTTTTCACACACATTAAGAAATTCACCTTTTAACATTAATTAGCAATGAAATTGACCATATTAACCTTTACTATCTCACATAAACACTCATAACACATACTCCAACACTATTTACTCCAAGGGCAATATTAAAAAAAAAAATTAATTCATTCTTGAAATCTGAAAAAATCACTTACTTTAGACCACAAAAAAAGGTCAAAAAATTATATATTTTGAACCGGAAGAAGTAATAACTTTAGCGGAGTTGTATGTACTCCCACAACTCGTACAATTGGTAGATTGGTAGCTTGGAGAATTGATAGTTGGAGATATTTTATTTGTCGGGTGATCCTTAAATTTTGTAGGTACTATAAAGAAAGAAGAATTAACCTAAATAAATGAAAAATTTAAATTTAAAATATGCAATAGATGAATAATATATATA